>RXON01000785.1:0-122247 GCA_009667805.1 Leptobrachium leishanense | reverse complement strand
GACACCCACAAACAGATATTAAATAAAGTAAAAAAAAAAGGTGTAGTGATATCAGCGTTAAGAAATGTGTGTTTATTGCTCATAGGTACTGAAGATATGATCTGGCAGCTGCATGATATAAGACAGGGAGGTAAAGATTTCTACTTTACCTCCTGGTGATGTCCTTTGAATACATCCCACACAATAAAATGATGAGCCAGTGACTGACCCATAGACTCTTTCTATGACCAAACCACACAGTGAGGAGCAAGTATGAAAGATGAGAGGGTTATTCAGGGAGCACCGAAATGTCCCGTTCCACGCATTTCAGTGCGTTCGATTCCCGAACCTGCGGTGAACTCAGCATTAAACCGCAGGGTTCCCAAAGTGCAGAGAAACTAGCCGACATGCATTCGAAAGCGCTGCATCGACTGGAAAAACATCTTATGCATCCAACGATGCGCCGCAAAACCGCCGATTCGATCTGAAGAAAGCCGATGATCCACCGTAACAGACGCGGGAGATAGCAAGTCGTCGGAATGAGAAGAAGAGGATGAGAGTGAAAGGGAAGAAAAGAAAATAATAATAAAAAAGGAGTGAGAAAGATCAAAGAGAAATCCCAGCAAGCCTCCAGCGCAGAGCACAGCTCCCACCATGAGATCCAAGGGCAGGGCGAGGAAAATTGGCACGGTGCAAGTGCCTTTCCATGACTTTTCACCCTCTGCCAATGAAGCTGAAGTTAGCTCCTTATTCGGCCAGCCTTCTATCCTCACTGAAGGTAGCTTCTTATTCAGGCAGCTTCCTATTCAGTGACTGAAATTGGCTGCTTATTCGCAAGATCTTATTCCTCAAAGAAAATGTCAATAAAAAGTATATCGAACAATTGGACAATTCTAAACATTCATATGATGAAATAATTTATCCAGAAACTGCCCCCCCACTCGTTTCAAATGGTAGAAAGAATAAGTAACTGATGATTTTCTCTATGAAAATCATCTTGGCTCACCCCAAACTGACTAGTTTTCTATTAATTAGACTGTTCTCTATCAGAAAAAACATAATCTGGCCCGAGCCAACATTATGATTAAGCAAACTGGCATCAAACCTAGCCCCCCCCCCGCTCCATTAAATGCAATGACAAAAATAAGTAACTGATGATTTTCTCTATGAAAATCATCTTGGCTCACCCCAAACTGACTAGTTTTCTATCAATTAGACTGTTCTCTATCAGAAAAAACATAATCTGGCCCGAGCCAAACATTATTGATTAAGCAAACTGGCATCAAACCTAGCACCCCCCCCCGCTCCATTAAATGCAATGAGAAAAAATAAGTAACTGATGATTTTCTCTATGAAAATCATCTTGGCTCACCCAAACTGACTAGTTTTCTATCAATTAGACTGTTCTCTATCAGAAAAAACATAATCTGGCCCGAGCCAAACATTATTGATTAAGCAAACTGGCATCAAACCTAGCCCCCCCCCGCTCCATTAAATGCAATGAGAAAAAATAAGTAACTGATGATTTTCTCTATGAAAATCATCTTGGCTCACCCCAAACTGACTAGTTTTCTATCAATTAGACTGTTCTCTATCAGAAAAAACATAATCTGGCCCGAGCCAAACATTATTGATTAAGCAAACTGGCATCAAACCTAGCACCCCCCGCTCCATTAAATGCAATGAGAAAAAATAAGTAACTGATGATTTTCTCTATGAAAATCATCTTGGCTCACCCCAAACTGACTAGTTTTCTATCAATTAGACTGTTCTCTATCAGAAAAACATAATCTGGCCCGAGCCAAACATTATTGATTAAGCAAACTGGCATCAAACCTAGCCCCCCCCGCTCCATTAAATGCAATGAGAAAAAAATAAGTAACTGATGATTTTCTCTATGAAAATCATCTTGGCTCACCCCAAACGGACTAGTTTTCTATCAATTAGACTATTCTCTATCAGAAAAAACATAATCTGGCCCGAGCCAAACATTATTGATTAAGCAAACTGGCATCAAACCTAGCCCCCCCCTCCATTAAATGCAATGAGAAAAAATAAGTAACTGATGATTTTCTCTATGAAAATCATCTTGGCTCACCCCAAACTGACTAGTTTTCTATCAATTAGACTGTTCTCTATCAGAAAAAACATAATCTGGCCCGAGCCAAACATTATTGATTAAGCAAACTGGCATCAAACCTAGCCCCCCGCTCCATTAAATGCAATGAGAAAAATAAGTAACTGATGATTTTCTCTATGAAAATCATCTTGGCTCACCCCAAACTGACTAGTTTTCTTCTCAATTAGACTGTTCTCTATCAGAAAAAACATAATCTGGCCCGAGCCAAACATTATTGATTAAGCAAACTGGCATCAAACCTAGCCCCCCCCCCGCTCATTAAATGCAATGAGAAAAAATAAGTAACTGATGATTTTCTCTATGAAAATCATCTTGGCTCACCCCAAACTGACTAGTTTTCTATAATTAGACTGTTCTCTATCAGAAAAAACATAATCTGGCCCGAGCCAAACATTATTGATTAAGCAAACTGGCATCAAACCTAGCCCCCCCCCCGCTCCATTAAATGCAATGAGAAAAAATAAGTAACTGATGATTTTCTCTATGAAAATCATCTTGGCTCACCCCAAACTGACTAGTTTTCTATCAATTAGACTGTTCTCTATCAGAAAAAACATAATCTGGCCCGAGCCAAACATTATTGATTAAGCAAACTGGCATCAACCTAGCCCCCCCCCGCTCCATTAAATGCAATGAGAAAAAAAAGTAACTGATGATTTTCTCTATGAAAATCATCTTGGCTCACCCCAAACGGACTAGTTTTCTATCAATTAGACTGTTCTCTATCAGAAAAAACATAATCTGGCCCGAGCCAAACATTATTGATTAAGCAAACTGGCATCAAACCTAGCCCCCCCCCTCTCCATTAAATGCAATGAGAAAAAATAAGTAACTGATGATTTTCTCTATGAAAATCATCTTGGCTCACCCCAAACTGGACTAGTTTTCTATCAATTAGACTGTTCTCTATCAGAAAAAACATAATCTGGCCCGAGCCAAACATTATTGATTAAGCAAACTGGCATCAAACCTAGCCCCCCCGCTCCATTAAATGCAATGAGAAAAAAATAAGTAACTGATGATTTTCTCTATGAAAATCATCTTGGCTCACCCCAAACTGACTAGTTTTCTATCAATTAGACTGTTCTCTATCAGAAAAAACATAATCTGGCCCGAGCCAAACATTATTGATTAAGCAAACTGGCATCAAACCTAGCCCCCCCCCCGCTCCATTAAATGCAATGAGAAAAAATAGTAACTGATGATTTTCTCTATGAAAATCATCTTGGCTCACCCCAAACGGACTAGTTTTCTATCAATTAGACTGTTCTCTATCAGAAAAAACATAATCTAGCCCGAGCCAAACATTATTGATTAAGCAAACTGGCATCAAACCTAGCCCCCCCCCCGCTCCATTAAATGCAATGAGAAAAATAAGTAACTGATGATTTTCTCTATGAAAATCATCTTGGCTCACCCCAAACTGACTAGTTTTCTATCAATTAGACTGTCTGTTCTTATCAGAAAAAACATAATCTGGCCCGAGCCAAACATTATTGATTAAGCAAACTGGCATCAAACCTAGCCCCCCCCCCCGCTCCATTAAATGCAATGAGAAAAAATAAGTAACTGATGATTTTCTCTATGAAAATCATCTTGGCTCACCCCAAACTGACTAGTTTTCTATCAATTAGACTGTTCTCTATCAGAAAAAACATAATCTGGCCCGAGCCAAACATTATTGATTAAGCAAACTGGCATCAAACCTAGCCCCCCCCCGCTCCATTAAATGCAATGAGAAAAAATAAGTAACTGATGATTTTCTCTATGAAAATCATCTTGGCTCACCCCAAACTGACTAGTTTTCTATCAATTAGACTGTTCTCTATCAGAAAAAACATAATCTGGCCCGAGCCAAACATTATTGATTAAGCAAACTGGCATCAAACCTAGCCCCCCCCCCGCTCCATTAAATGCAATGAGAAAAATAAGTAACTGATGATTTTCTCTATGAAAATCATCTTGGCTCACCCCAAATTGACTAGTTTTCTATCAATTATGTGGTATGCATTTGGTTTTGATGCATCCCTACTCTATACATAGCGCTCCCTGCGTCCCTATAATATATTTATATATATCACATGGGGTTGCTATATGATCAGGGCTACCTTTTCTATTCCTATTAAATTGGCAGTAATTTTTATGTATTTTATTCAATAGAAACTTTTTTGCCTATATGACATGCACTTTTGTGAAAATAGAAGATTTTTGTGTGTACATTTTAATTTAGTTATTGGATTCCTGTCCAGTACGGAGAGAAGCAAACATCATGCAGTGTAGCCTGGCTGCGAGGCGGAGCGTCGTGAAGTCAAGCCTGCAAAATCTTTGCTTCACTACGCTGTGCGTCGCTACGCGCTCAGTGTATCTCAGGCTTTAAGCTCAGTCACACGCATCCTCTCCATAGGACTCAATTGAAACAGACGCCGGCGGTCGCAGGGGGAGACTGGGGGGACTCCCCCCAGTTTTTCCCTGCTCCCACCGTACTGAGGAGGAGGCGGACAGAGCCGCAGGCTTCGCCGCGAACCAGGAGGTGAGTATACGAGTTTTAAGAAAAATTTTAGGCTGGTGTTAACGTATTCTTTAGAAGCGGAATCCGTTAGCACCAAGTCCTTGCTCTGGTTAACTTTTTGTTAATCGCAGCCAGACGTTAATCAGCGCTGGGACTTTGTAATCCTAACGCTGATTAACACTTTGCGCTCCCCATGTTAAGTATAGGGAGTGCAAAGTACAGTAACCTCGCGCAGAGAAGCACAAGATACCAAACGCAAACGGGTTACTTAACCTGTTAGCGTTTGGATTCTAATTTGCGTTAACTACTTGGGCTAAGGTTAACGCTCACGCAGGTGAGCGCTAACGTTAGTGTGACAGAACAGCCGTCACTTTCAAGTTATTGGCACATAAAACGTTAAGGCTAGGGTCAGACTACAGTAGTATTAACGTGCGTTTAGCCGCACTAAATCACGGCCGTGCTAACAGCAAATTACATCCAATGCCGGGCAGCATACGAATTGGCAAACGAATTGGCAAACGAACGCATTTTTTCGAGAACGTCAAACCGCTAGTACTGACGTACAGAGTGCGCTGCGTCCGCTAGCAGCATGTGTGCGTGAATAGGAGACGTCAGATGCTGCTAATGTTCGGCCAACATAACGTCCAGACGCAAAAAGTGTTTTATTGATGATCCGTACAAAATCACGGATGAAAATGCGCATCGTATGACCGCTATCGCGTATTCCGTGAAAAAATACGTCCATTCGTTCGAACGCACTTTTTCACGGACAACGCGAAAAATGCGTTAGTCTGACCCTAGCCTAAAAGTTCGTTGGTTCAATGTTAAATTTCGTTTATACAATTTATGTCTGTTTGATCCCTGTGTGTATTGTGTTTCCCCTCGCAATTCCCCGCACCAAACACACCTGTATTCCCTCACAATTTAATACCACCTAAATTGCCCAGTTTTCGTTCCCCCAAGTTTATAATTCGTTGCATGACCCTGATGTTTATTAAGTTCTTTGACATCCCTGCCTTGCCCAGCCACCGTGGTTTATCTGCCCAGCGCAACCCTGATACAGCTGCCACCAGCCAAGACCTAGCACAGCCGACATGCCTTACACCCTGCACCTCTCAGCCCCTGTACATGCCACCAGAGTGCTTTTTGGTCAGAAGGGCTCTGGGAACATGGTGCCACTGCGCGGTGAGTTGTAAAGGGGAGCGCCACCGAGATCACCCCTCAATCAGCTGCTAAACTCAGGCCGGGCTTCCAGGTGCAGAGAAAATCCTGGGTTCGGAATCAGAGCCCGCACTCCAGGAGGGTGGAATTTCACGGGCAGGGAACAGCCCAGGGTGGGCCAGACAGTGTGGCACCAAGAGCAGAGCTCGAGCTAGGGGCAGCCCATGTTAAGTATACCAAAAGGGCTATGGCTGGTGGCAGTGTTAAAACTGGTGCCGGGATGTCTGAGGGCTGGCATGGGAGAGAACAATGGGACTGTACCATATAAATGTGTCTGTATTGTTCAAAAATAAACCAACCTGCTTAACCTGCACTACACCTCAACGAGTATTTGATAAGAGGAACTATCTGCTAGGTATTTCCTATGGCTGACTCGCTAGCTTCCAGCAAGGGACCTGACGCCAGCTCGCTACCGCAGCTTGACTTTTTGCTGCAGATTAAAGGAATAAACAGTTTATAAGATATTGAATCAAAACAGGAATATTTTTAACATTGAAACCTATAGGATTCGCCTGAATAAACCTGCCGACTGAAACCACTGAATAGCAGGGCATTTCACTGACATTGCTCTGCTGTTTGGTGTCTGTGAATAGATTAACCATTACTTCTCTATGGGGGATTTCACTGCCGTCGAACAGGCAACATATTTGCAGGCAATTCGCCTAAATTTGGCGAACTGCCTGCTTTCTGAATAGCTGAATGACCCCGAAAATGCACCGTACGGGGAAATTCATTGTTTGGTGCCATTTCGGGGCCAGACCGGCTCTTTCTGAATAACCCTTATAGTAAAGTTTCAGGAAACTTCGGACTCAGAAGCTCCGCAGTCGAAGAGGAGGAGCTGCGCACATCGAGGGACAAAAGGAGAGTAAAATCACTTCAAAATAAAAAAAATTAGGGGCGGAGCTAGACGCGGACAGGAGAGGTCGCACTTGATTGAGCTCCGTGACGGAGATATACCCTAGAGACTATTTGATGACCAACTCGCCCTGTGAATCTCTCTCCACTTGTCCCGGGATCTTTTAGTGACTCTGCTGATTCTACTCGCCGGCGATTTGGGACCCGGTGCCGTGCGGTGCACACGCGGGAACTACTGGCTGAGATTGAGGCCTGGTGCGGTCGGCCATTTTGGTGAGCCTGGACATCCTCCCAGCCTTTGCAACGGCATTCTACGCACAGCGAAACTTACCCTCTGAGCTCCTGATGGGTAAGAAATCCGCTAAATGGCACAGCCAAACTGAGGGATCCGGCCAGAGAGATATCCGCGACTCCCTGGGCAGCGGCCGCCTCCCTCGTGATGTGCCGCTGACGCCGGTCCTGCCACCGGGATATGAATCCTCGGATGGGGCGGAATCCTACTGGCGCGGGGACAGCGACGATGCTCAGGACCTGCCTCGTCGACCTCAGAGGGCCCCTAAGAAAGTGTCAACACAACGGAGATCGCAGGTACCACGGGCCTCTGCAGGTCTGTCGGCCCCGGTATCCCGGGACACCGACGCGGACCCTCTCGCAGAGAATCCAGCAGACGACATGCTACCCCGACTAAGGGGGATATCCGCAGAATGCTGATGGGTATGCGTACCCGTTGGCACGCGGATGTCACTGAGGTCCGACAGGACATTTCATTAGTGAAGGAGCAGGTGACGGCGATCCAAGAAAAGGCAGCGATTGCTGACACGGAGCAGACACGCCTAAACGCTGTGGTGGATGCTCTCCAGGTGCAAGTGGACGGGCTGTCCCGAACCGTGGAGACGCTGGATGCCAGGCATCGCAGACGGAACATCCGGCTGCGAGGAATCCCGGAGAAGATTTCGCCCGCTGCCTTGTTGGCCTTCGTTAACCTCCTGGCCGAGATGCTGCTGCAGCTTCCCGCTGGGTCCCCAGAGGTCTTTGGTGGGGCATTTCGCATACGTAAATCGGCCGCTGCCCCTCAGTCGGCAGCACGAGATGTTATAGCAATTGCCGCAGTGGTTTCTGTGCGCCAGAAATTGATGGCTCTGCCGGCGGCCCGCGTCGCTGTCGACTTTGAGGGAACATCTGTATCGCTCTTCAATGACTTGCCATTTGGGACTCTGATGGCCCGTCGCCAACTGCGGGAGGTCACGGCTTGTTTACGGGCGGGAGGGGTGCGCTATAGATGGGGACTGGCCGGTACCCTCGTCTTTATTTTCGATAACGTGCCTCACACAATCACTTCTCTGGATACTGCGTGGCCCCTTTTGACATCGCTGGGTCTCTCCCTGGGCTCGAATTCTCAGAAGGGTGAGGTGGCGGCACCTCTCAGCGGTGAGCCGGGTTGATGTGCCGAACTGCCTCTTATAATACAGTGTGATAGTCCTATTGGACCTGCTTGTTATCTGATGTGACAGAGACTAGAGACTTGGACTTGGCCAGCTGCTCTTTTATATTTTTTCTTCTTATCTTTTTCACTGTTCCTGTTTGGTTTTTTGGAGATAGCTCCTTTTCCGTTCCCCCCCCCCCCGATTACTGCATCCAACATTGCGGACGCACATTATGCCGAGGCTTCGGGGTTTTTTTTGTTTTGTTTTTACGATTGATATTTACGGTGATGTTTAGGTGGGTTTTATGCCCTCTTAGCGGTCTTTATTGTATCTCTGTGTATATTGTTTGATGTCTCTACGCAAGTTTTCTTCTAAAATAAAGAATTTAAAAAAAAAAAAAAATTAAATAATTGTGCAGAGGCTGTCGGCAGCATTTGCCCAATTATTTTATGGAAAAGGGTAAAATCTATTTTCAATAGAGTGTCATTTTAAGTGATTTTTGTTTTGCAACAAACATTTGAAACTTCAATCAACAGAGCTTGAAAAATCGCTCACTTACCTAAGATCGATAGGTGAAGGGGGTGGAGTGACCTGCTGCTTTCTCTGGCCATTATCAACAGACAATTGTGAACAAATATTCCTCAGCATTATTTTTTGGTTCTACGCAACCCCACTGAAGTGAACATGCAGGACTTTTGCAGGATTGCCCTGAGCTCCTTGGAGTCCATTGCACTCTTGGAGCCGATACTGGTGAGAGCGGCACTGCTTTTATGGATCAGTAGCTGAAAAATATGCTGGCTCAAGCCAGAATAGCACCGTTAATGGTGAGCCACAAATAGAAAATAAAATCATGCAGCTTTTTTCAAATTGTGGATCCCAGTTGATGACTGGGATATGATTAGCCCAAGGTCGTAAAAGGGGCTAAAATGAGGAGGGCGAATTGGCGGTCAGGTTGCCCAGACAGTGGTCCAGAAAGTGATCCCAACTTTTCTAATGGAGTCCTGATTAGTAGTGAAGGAGAAAAGGGTGGAATGAGGTAGAGCATCACTAATAAAACTGCCTTGCATTGCAGTTTTGGCATCTTGCTTTATTCATCACAAATGCGGGCAGCATACGGACAGAGACACCAGCATTCTATGAACATTGTTTACTTTACTACTGGCTGCACCGCTCTCAGCTGGTAACGTAAGCCAGCATTCTCACTGACTCTTCCATGTCACCAACTCTCCCAACTCACTGGCTCATCCATCTGCAGTTCGTGTACTCCTTTGTCTTCTCACATATCCCACTTTGGGAACAACTGTTCAATGACAATCATTTTGGCTCACCCATGAATGAATTTTTTTTTATTAAGTGGCTTCTCTTCCGTTGCAAAAAAAACAACAAAATTTTGCCTGAGCCAAACAATATTGAGACAACTCGAACCCTGACATTAATTCTTTTAAATGCTAAACTAAAATGATCAAATCAATGACTTTTTCCATGAAAACTCTCTTTTTTTCTTTTGAATTATTTATTTTAGAATTTGAATACAGATAGTAAAAAGAAAGTAAGCGATGAACAATGGCCACGCATGACCATAAAATGTCATCTATAGAGTCATGAAATAGTAAAAATAAAATGGAGGGGAAGGGGGTAAAGGAGTAAGTGGAGTAAAACAAATCCAAACAAATCGAGAGGGGCAGACCAAAAAAAGTGGTCTAGTCTGGCAGGGCGGGGGCATCATGAAGGGGGGGAATCAAAAGGGGGGGAGGCAAGGGACTGCCCAGTAAATCATGGCGTACCCTGCTCACCCAAGCTACCTAACTGAAACGGGGGCCTGGGAAGAGTCCACAAGGCTGGGAGATCTGGGGCCAGGAGGGAGGCCCGAGCCTAGGCTGCCACCCTAGTGGCACGCACAGGTGTCTACCCAGTGTCCCATACCAAAAAATAAATAAAAGGTGGATCACCACCCCAGCCGGACTCCCACGTCAATCCTGGATAAAAGGGTCACACAGGGAACCCCGCATAAATAGTTGGGCGGTGAGGAGGGTGAAAAATGTGGGAAATCAAAAACATCCTCAGAATGTCACAGCAAATGAGGAGAAATAAAAAATGCCTTCAGCATAAGTCGAGCTACTTAAACAAAAAAAGAAAAAAAGGGGAAATGGTGGAGGGTGTGAAATCACAGACAAAAATGAGCAGCACGGCCTCAGAAAAATTGGGGCGAACAGTCCCAGCTATCCCAAGGAAAAACAGATGTAGAGGGGAGTCATTCATCCGGGCTCTGAAGGTAGACCCTTGGGGGACCATGTGGAGCAGCCAAGAGCCCCACGAAGGTCAAAACGGCCTGCGCCGCCTCTGTGGTTGCGGCAGAGTAGGCCTTTCCCTCCCAGGTAACATCATGAGAACCTGAGGCGCCCCAGTGATGTTGAATCCCACAGCCCCATAGCAGAGCTGTGACATCGCCAAAACGCGCCATGCAGCCAACGCCAAAAATGGTAAGCCTCAATAAAAGGTGATACAAGTAGAGGTAAAGGTGACCTTAAAAGTGGGGCCAGCCGCTGCAAGGATCCGAGACTGGGTAAGCACATCTCTGGTGGTCAATATAACATCATGCGGGAGGAGCCTGGCAGTGGCAGCCTTCTGAACACGCATAGCTGAAACAATAGGAGAGTCCAGGAAGGTCGCAGTGTTGAAAGAAGGTGAGTCAACAAGTTGCCCAGATAAGCGAGGAGCCCCTTATCACAGACATCCAACAGGATCCCCCACAAGTGGATATTCCAGCGCCGGTGCCGATTCTCCAAGGCCAGGACCGCAGAGCTGAAGCGGACAACTTGCATCTGGAGATCTGCGACTGTAGCATCCGTTGTGCCCAGCGCCACCACCACCGTCTCCTGAGAATGGGAATGGACCTCAGCAACCCGAGTCTGCATGGACTCCACAGCAGAGCATATCTCGTTCAGGTCGCTGTGTCACAAACCCCGAAAGTCATCCATGACCTTTTGAAGGTCAACTGCAGTGAGTGGCGGAGCCCGGCCCTGCGCCTATGCAGCTTCGACACTCAACCCTGTCAATGGGGTCGTCAGAGGATTCGGAGTTCGCCAAGGTCCCACAACAGCGGTCCCGCATCCCTCCTTCGCGCCCAACACCCAGCGAGACCCTGATATCTAGGAGATATGATCCCTCTGTCTCACCAGATTTCCTTGATTTCTTTCTCATGCCGGTAAGGATGGTGCACACAGGAAGGAACCATGCTGTAGGAACACCAAGCACAGGCCGCAAGATGGCCATTGCCTCAGCGGCCCAGTCGGAAAGAAAAGGTGTGTGAATCGGTGCTCCACTCTGTTCCCACAGCCACAGGGTGAGTCAATCGGGTGCCAGAGTTCCAGACAAATGCCCTGAGGAGATTGTGCCAATCTCAGCCAATTAAAACGACCTCAGGACCTGATATCTGGCTCTGCGGCATGGAGCTCAGCAGAGCCCCGTTCAATACCTCAGCAGCTGCAGAATTGCTGCAGCGCAGCAATTCAGTTTGCTGCAGCAGTGTCATTGAACGCTTTGGATGTGAATTTTGAATCCAAAATGGCCGACGATTTCTTAACGAAAGATTCAGATTGTTTTTTCGATCACTCGGACAAAATATGATAAAGGAAAGCAGTCAGAACAATTCCGTTTTGTATGCACAAATTATAGTTTTTATTGAATAAATGTTATGTTTACTTCTGAAACAAAATCTAAATCGAACTGTAATATATGTCTATGTGCAGGGGGAAATAATAAATAAATATTTTGTGCTTTGGTGAACAAAAACCTGAAAATTAACATTGCTGTACGGAATTGTTATGTAATTGTTCGTGGTGGCGGCCATCTTGCTGTACGGAATTGTTACTTGCTTCATGGTGGCGGCCATCTTTGTCGGTTGTAGATTTTGGGGATTAAATTTCTAAAAAGTGTGTTTTTCCCCATTTTTTTTCACCATATTTCATACATTTTTTTTATAGTAAATTATACGATATGATGGAAATAATTTTTATAAAGTCCATTTAATGGTGAGAAACACAGTATATAATATGTGTATGTTGCATAAATTAGTAAGAGGAAATTGAAACTAAACACAAACAGTGCAGAAACATAAAAACAGCAGCGAGCACTAGTAAAATGCCCGTGTTGGGGTTAAAAGGCATTTTAAAGAATAAAAATGCATGAAAATAATAAAACTCCTATATAAAAAATAATTGAATGGTGTGTCACAGAATTTTAAAAAAATGAGAATCAAAAATTTTGGCAAAAAAAATTTCATTTTTAAAGCAAGTGAATAATTTTTTTTTTGCTGAAACTGAAAATAATTATCAATTGAATAAATAATAAAAACTATCTTTTTACATTGAATCATAAGGGTTTCACCTGTTTAAACCTGTCGAACTGAAGCACTGAAAATCAGGGCATTTCACTGACAATTTGTTACAGTTCAGCGTCTCTGAATAGATACATTACTTCTCTATGGGACAATTTCACTGCCACCGCAGGCTGCCGAATTGCGGAGTTCAGCGGCAAACTGCACCACATTTTGCTGGCAATTCACCAGTATTTGTATACTTAATAAGTATTATTATAAGTATTATTAATCAATAATGTTTGGCTCGGGCCAGATTATGTTTTTTCTGATAGAGAACAGTCTAATTGATAGAAAACTAGTCAGTTTGGGGTGAGCCAAGATGATTTTCATAGAGAAAATCATCAGTTACTTATTTTTTCTCATTGCATTTAATGGAGAGGGGGGGGGCTAGGTTTGATGCCAGTTTGCTTAATCAATAATGTTTGGCTCGGACCAGATTATGTTTTTTCTGATAGAGAACAGTCTAATTGACAGAAAACTAGTCAGTTTGGGGTGAGCCAAGATGATTTTCATAGAGAAAATCATCAGTTACTTATTTTTTCTCATTGCATTTAATGGAGTGGGGGGGGGGCTAGGTTTGATGCCAGTTTGCTTAATCAATAATGTTTGGCTCGGGCCAGATTATGTTTTTTCTGATAGAGCACAGTCTAATTGATAGAAAACTAGTCAGTTTGGGGTGAGCCAAGATGATATTCATAGAGAAAATCATCAGTTACTTATTTTTTCTCATTGCATTTAATGGAGCGGGGGGGGGGCTAGGTTTGATGCCAGTTTGCTTAATCAATAATGTTTGGCTCGGGCCAGATTATGTTTTTTCTGATAGAGAACAGTCTAATTGATAGAAAACTAGTCAGTTTGGGGTGAGCCAAGATGATTTTCATAGAGAAAATCATCAGTTACTTATTTTTTCTCATTGCATTTAATGGAGCGGGGGGGCTAGGTTTGATGCCAGTTTGCTTAATCAATAATGTTTGGCTCGGGCTAGATTATGTTTTTTTCTGATAGAGAACAGTCTAATTGATAGAAAACTAGTCCGTTTTGGGGTGAGCCAAGATGATTTTCATAGAGAAATCATCAGTTACTTATTTTTTCTCATTGCATTTAATGGAGCGGGGGGGGCTAGGTTTGATGCCAGTTTGCTTAATCAATAATGTTTGGCTCGGGCCAGATTATGTTTTTTCTGATAGAGAACAGTCTAATTGATAGAAAACTAGTCATTTGGGGTGAGCCAAGATGATTTTCATAGAGAAAATCATCAGTTACTTATTTTTTCTCATTGCATTTAATGGAGCGGGGGGGCTAGGTTTGATGCCAGTTTGCTTAATCAATAATGTTTGGCTCGGGCCAGATTATGTTTTTTCTGATAGAGAACAGTCTAATTGATAGAAAACTAGTCAGTTTGGGGTGAGCCAAGATGATTTTCATAGAGAAAATCATCAGTTACTTATTTTTTCTCATTGCATTTAATGGAGCGGGGGGGGGGGGCTAGGTTTGATGCCAGTTTGCTTAATCAATAATGTTTGGCTCGGGCCAGATTATGTTTTTTCTGATAGAGAACAGTCTAATTGATAGAAAACTAGTCCGTTTGGGGTGAGCCAAGATGATTTTCATAGAGAAAATCATCAGTTACTTATTTTTTCTCATTGCATTTAATGGAGCGGGGGGGGGGGCTAGGTTTGATGCCAGTTTGCTTAATCAATAATGTTTGGCTCGGGCCAGATTATGTTTTTTCTGATAGAGAACAGTCTAATTGATAGAAAACTAGTCCGTTTGGGGTGAGCCAAGATGATTTTCATAGAGAAAATCATCAGTTACTTATTTTTTCTCATTGCATTTAATGGAGCGGGGGGCTAGGTTTGATGCCAGTTTGCTTAATCAATAATGTTTGGCTCGGGCCAGATTATGTTTTTTCTGATAGAGAACAGTCTAATTGATAGAAAACTAGTCAGTTTGGGGTGAGCCAAGATGATTTTCATAGAGAAAATCATCAGTTACTTATTTTTTCTCATTGCATTTAATGGAGCGGGGGGGCTAGGTTTGATGCCAGTTTGCTTAATCAATAATGTTTGGCTCGGGCCAGATTATGTTTTTTGATAGAGAACAGTCTAATTGATAGAAAACTAGTCAGTTTGGGGTGAGCCAAGATGATTTTCATAGAGAAAATCATCAGTTACTTATTTTTTCTCATTGCATTTAATGGAGCGGGGGGGGCTAGGTTTGATGCCAGTTTGCTTAATCAATAATGTTTGGCTCGGGCCAGATTATGTTTTTTCTGATAGAGAACAGTCTAATTGATAGAAAACTAGTCAGTTTGGGGTGAGCCAAGATGATTTTCATAGAGAAAATCATCAGTTTTACTTATTTTTCTCATTGCATTTAATGGAGCGGGGGGGGGGCTAGGTTTGATGCCAGTTTGCTTAATCAATAATGTTTGGCTCGGGCCAGATTATGTTTTTTCTGATAGAGAACAGTCTAATTGATAGAAAACTAGTCAGTTTGGGGTGAGCCAAGATGATTTTCATAGAGAAAATCATCAGTTACTTATTTTTTCTCATTGCATTTAATGGAGCGGGGGGGGCTAGGTTTGATGCCAGTTTGCTTAATCAATAATGTTTGGCTCGGGCCAGATTATGTTTTTTCTGATAGAGAACAGTCTAATTGATAGAAAACTAGTCAGTTTGGGGTGAGCCAAGATGATTTTCATAGAGAAAATCATCAGTTACTTATTTTTTCTCATTGCATTTAATGGAGCGGGGGGGGCTAGGTTTGATGCCAGTTTGCTTAATCAATAATGTTTGGCTCGGGCCAGATTATGTTTTTTCTGATAGAGAACAGTCTAATTGATAGAAAACTAGTCAGTTTGGGGTGAGCCAAGATGATTTTCATAGAGAAAATCATCAGTTACTTATTTTTTCTCATTGCATTTAATGGCGCGGGGGGGGCTAGGTTTGATGCCAGTTTGCTTAATCAATAATGTTTGGCTCGGGCCAGATTATGTTTTTTCTGATAGAGAACAGTCTAATTGATAGAAAACTAGTCAGTTTGGGGTGAGCCAAGATGATTTTCATAGAGAAAATCATCAGTTACTTATTTTTTCTCATTGCATTTAATGGAGCGGGGGGGGGGCTAGGTTTGATGCCAGTTTGCTTAATCAATAATGTTTGGCTCGGGCCAGATTATGTTTTTTCTGATAGAGAACAGTCTAATTGATAGAAAACTAGTCAGTTTGGGGTGAGCCAAGATGATTTTCATAGAGAAAAATCATCAGTTACTTATTTTTTCTCATTGCATTTAATGGAGCGGGGGGGCTAGGTTTGATGCCAGTTTGCTTAATCAATAATGTTTGGCTCGGGCCAGATTATGTTTTTTCTGATAGAGAACAGTCTAATTGATAGAAAACTAGTCAGTTTGGGGTGAGCCAAGATGATTTTCATAGAGAAAATCATCAGTTACTTATTTTTTCTCATTGCATTTAATGGAGCGGGGGGGGCTAGGTTTGATGCCAGTTTGCTTAATCAATAATGTTTGGCTCGGGCCAGATTATGTTTTTTCTGATAGAGAACAGTCTAATTGATAGAAAACTAGTCAGTTTGGGGTGAGCCAAGATGATTTTCATAGAGAAAATCATCAGTTACTTATTTTTTCTCATTGCATTTAATGGAGCGGGGGGGCTAGGTTATGCCAGTTTGCTTAATCAATAATGTTTGGCTCGGGCCAGATTATGTTTTTTCTGATAGAGAACAGTCTAATTGATAGAAAACTAGTCAGTTTGGGGTGAGCCAAGATGATTTTCATAGAGAAAATCATCAGTTACTTATTTTTTCTCATTGCATTTAATGGAGGGGGGGGGGCTAGGTTTGATGCCAGTTTGCTTAATCAATAATGTTTGGCTCGGGCCAGATTATGTTTTTTCTGATAGAGAACAGTCTAATTGATAGAAAACTAGTCAGTTTGGGGTGAGCCAAGATGATTTTCATAGAGAAAATCATCAGTTACTTATTTTTTCTCATTGCATTTAATGGAGCGGGGGGGCTAGGTTTGATGCCAGTTTGCTTAATCAATAATGTTTGGCTCGGGCCAGATTATGTTTTTTCTGATAGAGAACAGTCTAATTGATAGAAAACTAGTCAGTTTGGGGTGAGCCAAGATGATTTTCATAGAGAAAATCATCAGTTACTTATTTTTTTCTCATTGCATTTAATGGAGCGGGGGGGGGCTAGGTTTGATGCCAGTTTGCTTAATCAATAATGTTTGGCTCGGGCGATTATGTTTTTTCTGATAGAGAACAGTCTAATTGATAGAAAACTAGTCAGTTTGGGGTGAGCCAAGATTTTTCATAGAGAAAATCATCAGTTACTTATTTTTTCTCATTGCATTTAATGGAGCGGGGGGGGGGGCTAGGTTTGATGCCAGTTTGCTTAATCAATAATGTTTGGCTCGGGCCAGATTATGTTTTTTCTGATAGAGAACAGTCTAATTGATAGAAAACTAGTCAGTTTGGGGTGAGCCAAGATGATTTTCATAGAGAAAATCATCAGTTACTTATTATTTCTCATTGCATTTAATGGAGCGGGGGGGGTGCTAGGTTTGATGCCAGTTTGCTTAATCAATAATGTTTGGCTCGGGCCAGATTATGTTTTTTCTGATAGAGAACAGTCTAATTGATAGAAAACTAGTCAGTTTGGGGTGAGCCAAGATGATTTTCATAGAGAAAATCATCAGTTACTTATTTATTTCTCATTGCATTTAATGGAGCGGGGGGGGGCTAGGTTTGATGCCAGTTTGCTTAATCAATAATGTTTGGCTCGGGCCAGATTATGTTTTTTCTGATAGAGAACAGTCTAATTGATAGAAAACTAGTCAGTTTGGGGTGAGCCAAGATGATTTTCATAGAGAAAATCATCAGTTACTTATTTTTCTCATTGCATTTAATGGAGCGGGGGGGGCTAGGTTTGATGCCAGTTTGCTTAATCAATAATGTTTGGCTCGGGCCAGATTATGTTTTTTCTGATAGAGAACAGTCTAATTGATAGAAAACTAGTCAGTTTGGGGTGAGCCAAGATGATTTTCATAGAGAAAATCATCAGTTACTTATTTTTCTCATTGCATTTAATGGAGCGGGGGGGGCTAGGTTTGATGCCAGTTTGCTTAATCAATAATGTTTGGCTCGGGCCAGATTATGTTTTTTCTGATAGAGAACAGTCTAATTGATAGAAAACTAGTCAGTTTGGGGTGAGCCAAGATGATTTTCATAGAGAAAATCATCAGTTACTTATTTTTTCTCATTGCATTTAATGGAGCGGGGGGGGGCTAGGTTTGATGCCAGTTTGCTTAATCAATAATGTTTGGCTCGGGCCAGATTATGTTTTTTTCTGATAGAGAACAGTCTAATTGATAGAAAACTAGTCAGTTTGGGGTGAGCCAAGATGATTTTCATAGAGAAAATCATCAGTTACTTATTTTTCTCATTGCATTTAATGGAGCAGGGGGGGCTAGGTTTGATGCCAGTTTGCTTAATCAATAATGTTTGGCTCGGGCCAGATTATGTTTTTTCTGATAGAGAACAGTCTAATTGATAGAAAACTAGTCAGTTTGGGGTGAGCCAAGATGATTTTCATAGAGAAAATCATCAGTTACTTATTTTTCTCATTGCATTTAAAGCGGGGGGGGGGCTAGGTTTGATGCCAGTTTGCTTAATCAATAATGTTTGGCTCGGGCCAGATTATGTTTTTTCTGATAGAGAACAGTCTAATTGATAGAAAACTAGTCAGTTTGGGGTGAGCCAAGATGATTTTCATAGAAAAATCATCAGTTACTTATTTTTTTCTCATTGCATTTAATGGAGCGGCGGGGGGGGGCTAGGTTTGATGCCAGTTTGCTTAATCAATAATGTTTTGGCTCGGGCCAGATTATGTTTTTTCTGATAGAGAACAGTCTAATTGATAGAAAACTAGTCCGTTTGGGGGTGAGCCAAGATGATTTTCATAGAGAAAATCATCAGTTACTTTTTTTTCTCATTGCATTTAATGGAGCGGGGGGGGGGCTAGGTTTGATGCCAGTTTGCTTAATCAATAATGTTTGGCTCGGGCCAGATTATGTTTTTTTCTGATAGAGAACAGTCTAATTGATAGAAAACTAGTCAGTTTGGGGTGAGCCAAGATGATTTTCAAGAGAAAATCATCAGTTACTTATTTATTTCTCATTGCATTTAATGGAGCGGGGGGGGCTAGGTTTGATGCCAGTTTGCTTAATCAATAATGTTTGGCTCGGGCCAGATTATGTTTTTTCTGATAGAGAACAGTCTAATTGATAGAAAACTAGTCAGTTTGGGGTGAGCCAAGATGATTTTCATAGAGAAAATCATCAGTTACTTTTTTTTTTCATTGCATTTAATGGAGTGGGGGGGGGGCTAGGTTTGATGCCAGTTTGCTTTAATCAATAATGTTTGGCTCGGGCCAGATTATGTTTTTTCTGATAGAGAACAGTCTAATTGATAGAAAACTAGTCAGTTTGGGGTGAGCCAAGATGATTTTCATAGAGAAAATCATCAGTTACTTATTCATTTTTCTCCATTGAAACGAAGTGGCGGGGGGGGGGCAGTTATCTGGATAAATTTATTCTATATGAATGTGTTCTTAGAACATTGTCCAATTGTTCGATATACTTTTTATTGACATTATTTTTGAAGGAATAAATATCTTGGCGAATGAAGCAGGCCAATTTCAGTCACTGAAATAGGAGCGCTGCCGTGATAAGAAGCTATCTTCATGTGAGAATAAGAAGCTGGCCGAATAAGGAGCTAACTTCAGCTTCATCCTCTGCCATCCATTCTGCATACAGCTCCAGGCTTTTCACATCCACAAACTGCACCAGCCTCACAGGCTGCATTCCTCTGCACTGGTGGCCAGCCAGGGGGCATCATCACCCACGCAGCATGGCAGCACACACCATCCACAGTGCATGTGTAGGCATTAGGGGTGCACGGCCCAGCTGCTGGGGTGGCTGACATTCCAGACTAGTGCAGGGATGAGGCAGGCAGGACTTTAGGAAAAGTTCATGTTGGCTCTGAGAGTGCACAGTTGAATAATCGTGCAGTGCGGACAGCGGTCGCTCGTGGGAGCTCTGACAAAGGCGGCGGAAACCTGTAGCAGCCAGCAAGTTAGCAGTGACTTGAACGGGACAGGCTCTCCCGTCCTCAGAAGTCTCTGAAAAACTCATTACTTAAGAGAAGGCATATCATCTCACTCCTAATCCCCCTCTGTTCATTTTCTGCTGCATCTTCCACATAGTCCACAATGCATGCCCTATTTTCACACTCTCATATTAACCCTCACCTAGTGTGTCACCCCTATTGTTCTGTGTTCTCCACCAAAAGCACTGAGAAGTGTGATCTCTTAAACTTACTGTTGGTGATGAGATGGCTTATAACTCCCAGTCTAGATGAATTACAGACAGTGACTCATCGAGATGACACCTTGAGATCTGTTGAATGTTTTTTATTCCAAAACTGTAGAAATCCACACAATATACATCCGATAGGGTCAAAAAATCATAATGATTCTGAGTCCATAAGGCTTGCAAAGGATTATTGGGAAGGGAACAAGGGTGGAGCTTATCTGAACAGGAAATCCCTGCGCCATGAGGAAGGGAGGAGAGAAACCCAGGGGTAGATAAGACATGTGCAATTCTTAAAGGCATATCTCAAGTCATGTGAAACATGACACCTATCCTCTTAGATTGTAAGCTCTCGAGCAGGGTCCTCTCACCTACTGTACTGTGCGTTTAACCTGTATGTATATTTGTTGTTCTGTCTCACCCATTGTACAGCGCTACGGAACTTGTTAATGCTTTATAATAACTTGGAACTGTAACTCCGCAGCAGACCACCTTGTTTTAACCCTTCAGAGCTCTGACAGTCACCCCTGCAGAGTTAGTCAAGGACATCATAGAGAAATGTGGCCCCCTGCATTACCCTACTAGACCAAAACCTGTCAATCCCTACCATAGCATTCGGCAGGAACCCAACCCTCCCGAATCCAATCACTGAAGGGGGGAAACTGATTGGTCAACCAGCCAGAATTTAAATTGAGGAGGAGGAGGGGCAGAGCAGTGAAGGAAATACAATTTTAAACTGTGAAATGCCAGTAGTCCTGGGCTCCGGTAGTGGTGCAATGCGCACAAACACATATGTACCTGGCGGAGGGCTCAGAGAGGAGCTGCTGCAATGTAGATCAGCCCACATGCTGCGCATTAATCTCTCTTCCCCGCTCTTTCACTCGGCCGCATGTGTAGAGACGCGGTCACTGCTCTGGCCTCCTGACAAAAAAAAGTGCAGCGGCAGCAAAAATATGCCGCCCCTGGAATACGCCACTTGGAGCCATGGCTCCAATGAGATCCCTCACCAGGCCTGCCCTGGTGAGGGATTTGTAATTCTGGGTGAGTAACAAAGCAAAACTATCCTTTTGGGTTTGTAATTTTTTTACATTTTTGGATTTTACTATCTTTGTCATTTCGGTCATGCAGGTTTTTTTGATAATTCACATATACAGTTCATAAATGATGCTGCTGATTTCTCGTACTTGTATATTTTACGCTACATTATCTTCTATATCTTTTCCTGGCTAGTAGAAGTCACTTACAGGGTAATTCAAAGAGATTCGAAAAGTCACTGCACGTTCGGTGACTTTTCGTTCTCTTCAATTCGGTTCCTTTTGCCGATCCCATTTCGGTGACCCTGCGGGGTGTTCAGCAAACACCACAGGGCCGCCGAATTGCAGGGAAAGGCTGCCGCAAACCCGACGAAAACGAACCGCGAAACCCAGCGAATGCACGCCGAAAACTCTCAAAAACATCTGGATTAACCCATCGAAAAACCCGAACAGGAACCGATCACAAGCAGCGAAGCAGCTGAGACCACAGACGAGGCAGTGAATAAATTAGCAAAACAGTTTGTGTGAATGTGTGAAAATGAAACGCTGTTTGCAAAGAAACTACTGAGCGAAAATGTCTGAAATTTACATATGAGGTCCAGGGAATGATAATAAAGAGGGCTGTTACAGAAAAAATAAGTAAACTTAACCCTTTCGCTGCTGAGGCGTTTCACGCCCCTGTGCTGAGGTCATTTTTACCGGTTTTGCTCATCATGTTTAAACGTGTTTTGAAGGCTTATTTTAGTATATGACCCAGACATATTATATATCGTTCTTTCCGTCAGACTCGGTAGATTCATAATATGTCATTATTATATGTATACGTTATGTCATGTCTGTATATTATAACAAAAAATGCAATAAAATATGTATTTTCAATAATTTACAACGTGTAAAGTGTTTTTTTTCACATTTTAACATGCGAGCAATTACGGTTATATTTTGTATGGGGTGCGCTTGTTAAAAAAAATTAGAGATGGGATCTCGTTACATTTTTTTTGGGGAAAATTACGCGATTTTTAACAAACGCACCGCATACAAAAATCATTATTGCAGCATCATTGTTCACATTATAATTGAAATGGGAACAATATTGCTGCATTAACGAACCAAAAAAAAGAAAAAAAAATGTTTATTTTTTTTTTATAATTTTTTTTTAATATATTTTTATTTTTAATTTTAATTTTTTTTTTAAAAACTTTTTTCACTTTCATGTTTGGTATCGTTGGAACGGCCATGCTCTGGCCGATCCAACCATACCAAGCATTAACCCCTAACTGCCACGGATCAGGAGATAGGGAGTTCATTGGAACTCCCTATCTCCACCGTTGGTGGCAGTTAGGGGTTAAGTCCAGGACTGGCGTCATCGTGCTACGCACGATGACGCCAGTCCTCAGGGGGAGTTCCCGGAGGCTTGGTCGACATCCAAGATGTCGGCCAGCTCCGGGAAAGGATCGCGAACCGGCGCTTTTCAGCGCCGATTCGCGATCCGGCTCCCCAGGGGTTAATGCCAGGCACCATTTGGAAGGGCAGGCTGTGCCCTTCCAAATGATGCCTGGGTTAACCCCCGCAATGCCGCCGATCGGGAGGGAGAGAGGTCCAAAGGACCTCCCCCCCTCCCTTTCAGGCGTCTCCTCCGCACATGCGGGGGGGGGGTGCCTGAATTAGGTGTCATCGCGCAGCCGCGATGACACCTAATTCCGGCGGCTGTGGTCCCGGATGCCGGGCTGACATCCTCGATGTCAGCCCGCACCGGGGGGGCCAGCGATCGGCCGGAACCCGGCCGAACGCTGACCCCAATGGGAGGACGCGCTCAGCGCGTCCTCAGCACACCAGCGGTAGTGGTTAAAAAAAAAAAAATCGGGCTTTTAAAAAAAAATTCTGAAAAATGCTTAAAATATCCTAAAAAATCTATGAATAAAGAGACTCTTTACTGCAGAATTTTATAATGAACGGTTTATTAGATATTGAATTAAACGGGAATATTTTTAACATTGAAGCCTATGGGATTCTCCTGAATAAACCTGCCGAATTAAACCACTGAATGGCAGGGCATTAGGGGAACCTTTCACTGCTGGTTTGTGTTCTCTGAATAGCCGAAGCATTGCTTTTTTATGGGGATTTCACTGCCCTCGAACAGGCACCGAACAGGCACCGTATGTTCAGGCAATTCGCCAGGATTTGGCGAATTGCCTGCTCTCTGAATAGCCAAATGGCCAAGAAAGGTAACCGAACGCTGATTTTCAGCGTTCGGTTACCTTTCTCAAGCAATTCGGAGCTCTTTGAATAACCCTGTTAGACTTTTACTTAGTTCTCATACATTTCTCACGCGTAAGACCGATATAATCGGATTTTGTGTAATCTCATAATGAAGTCACTCCGGTTGTCTTCTGCTTTGCCTCCAGGGAACATGTAATTTTTTTTCTCTTCTATGGAAAACTTAAAACAGTTACTTTGTTCTGGGACAATAAATACAAATTCGTGGTATATATTCTTCTTAGAAATGTGTCCTCAGGTGTCTGCAATTTGGCATGATTACATTTTCCACAAATTAGATTTGTTTCCTCAATTTTATGACATTTCTCAAGCCATCCTCCTTTTTATGTACCATCCAACAAATATGCCAAGAGCTATGATGACTACAATAACCCCGAGAATAGCCCATAAAATCGTGTTTGATGTCTCTGAAAAACAGAACAATTAAGAGCACATCAATACAATGGACATCACATAAATTACAGGTAACAGTTTGAAGATATACTCGGTTCAAATTCCTAAATGCCAAGTTATAAGTCTCATGAGAAACAATCCTTCTGTTCAAGGATTTGGTTTCCCCATCCTTCTCCTCAAGCAGGTGTGGATCCAGACACACATTTTGGGAGGGGCACTCTACCAAATTTGGCTGATGGCTGGTGTTCGGTTCGTAATGGCAGCAGCATTGTTCGCTTTATAAAAAGCAGATTACCTTAGAACAAAAAACTAAGGGCCCTATTACACTCTTAATGCAAACATTAACGGTCACATGCGTGAGGATTAACGTTTGCCACGGTATTTACCGCATATTACAATCCAAACGGGTTAAAAAACCCGTTTGCGTTTGGTACCTTGCACTTCTCAGCACGAGGTTACTGTACTTTGTGCTAACTATGCTTAACATGGGGAGCGCAAAGTGTTAATCAGCGCTGGATTACAAAGTCCCAGCGCTGATTAACGCCTGGCTCTGGTCAGCAAAAAGTTAACCAGAGCCAGGACTTGGTGTTGTCGGAGGTGTTGACGGATTCCGTTGCAGAATCCGTTAACACCAGGCTTAAAAAATAAAAAACGAATCCTATACTCACCTTCTGTGCTGCGGCGAGGACCATGGCTCTGTCCACCTCCTCTGGCCGGTGGGAGCAGGGAAAGACTGGGGGAAAAAGTCCCCCCCAGTCTCTCCCTGCGTATCACTATGTCGACCGGCGAGGCGAGAGCCGGCTGGTCACGTGACCGGCAGGAAGGAACTCAATGGAGTCCTATGAACTCCATCGAGTGGATGCTCGTGGCTACGCTCAGCGCTGCCTCGAGCATCCCAGAATTTTATGCTCGGAAACAATGCAGGCAGAATTTTTTTGCGCCTGCATTGTAATCCAGCCTTAAAACGCGGGCGCAAGGGGGAAAACTGTGGGTGCAGTTTTTCCTCCCTTGCGTCCGCGTTTTAACGCGAAGAGTGTAATAGAGCCCTAAGTTTTTTTGCATTTTTTTTAATCTTTTTTCTTTAACTTTTACACAGTCTCCCTTGGCAAATCAGAAGGGAGTTATTGCAGTCGCATTGTTTACCTTATAACTGAAAAGCAGTATAAAACAAAGAAAGAACAAGATGATTTTTTTAACTTCTTATGCCATTGTACATTTTACAATGTCAAATATATCATTGGAAAGGCAAGAGTCTGACTTTTTCAGTGACACCTCACTTGACCTTGTGGGAAGTACGGAGCCATAGATACAGGGGTCCAAAGAACCTTGTCTGTATCTCTTACAATGAAATTGCAGCTAAGGGGGGCAATTTCCCCCTGTGCCCCCTCCCTGGATCCGCCATTGTCCTTAAGCTCCCCTAACAGGCCTGAATTTAAGGACTAGCTTGGGGATATGCAGACTGAATCCTGCAATCACTGAGCAGCAAATCATATCACTTGTGATGTGATTCAGATATCTGGCAGACTTGACCTGTTGGGGGGACCTGAGAACTAAGGTTGGGAAACACTGATTTAAGGCAAAGTGAGGGTAAAAGTGTGTATACTCTTTGGGTCCTTTCCCAACAGAGCCAGTAATAGAGAGCCACTAATGGAAACTTTGACGCAAGATGTTAGTAATTAGCAGCTGCCTATCACACATTAGACCAGCATGAATTCATTTAAACAGGGACAGGCAAGGTCAGTAGAAGGACAATGGGAACCATAGGTTCTTAGTGTCCTTTTGCTTGTAGCATGAGGAGGCATTGGATTGCACTGTCCTCTCCACCTGGGGAGTAGAGGTATAGAATTTTTTTTATTGTGAAATTGCTTAACATTACACTCTGAAAGTATATACAGTATATATATTTATTTTAATTTTATTTGTTTTACTTGATCTGTACATATTCAGGAGGAATGCAGATGAATTTATTTTTGGAAAAGAACATGGCCCAAAAGGTACATCGACTTAACAGTTGATGTACTGCAACTCCCATAACTAGGTTCAACGTCTGGAATGGAGAATGAATGTATCTGCAGCGCCTCACCCAGACATCTTGCAGTACCAGAATTTTACCAGCAGAGGGAGCCCACTGCCCGTTAGACCCATTAGACTGACAGAGCTTCATGGCGAAAGTAGTTTCAAAACATCTGGAAGGTCAAAGTTGCTGGCCCCTGCTGTTGAAGGTCTGTAAATGCGTCAAACAGCTACTACAGAGCGTTTATAGTTTTGTATATATATGCGGCGGTGAAAGGGTCAATGGGTTCAGTTTTCCATATAACAATTGGTCCCTAGAAGGGATTTGATGGAAAACCAATTGGTGATGAAGGGGGGTCAACAGCTCACTCATGAATCATAATGGCTCGCTTGGAATAGGTTCCGTTGCGTTCAGTGTTAAGTACTTTACTAAACACTAAACCTGAGCGCGCAATATTTTCTTGTATCTGATCATTTTTGTTTTGTCATTACTGGCTGCAAGTGACCATGGAATCGCTTGTTATTTTCCAGCTGCCAATACATTAGCGCTTCCTATAAAAGATATAGGAAATCATCAAGTTACGGTAGGAAGCCGCAACAGCCAGATTAGGACTGAAACAGGAAGGGAAATAGGGCCATTATGAAAAACAAATATGCAGACAAGTATGTTTTATGGCAAGGAGAATTTTGGAAGCCCCCTACAGAAAATCCGTAAGTTGGATTGCTTAGAAAAGATACAGCACGCAGAGTCAAAACAGGCTAAGGTTCTGTGCCAAATTTAGTATTTATAGCTCGAACGCTCTAGGACGAGTTACCCGGCAAACTTTAGGTCTCAGAAGAAAAATAATGAGAGGATAACAGTATGTTGGGTTTTTCAAGTCAACATAATTATACACTAATCAACCCGCAGCAAATTCATCATAACAAACCAAAATAATCTGTCAGGTTTTTACTCCAATCAACTGCCAAATTGGAATTCAGATGAAAATCAGAAACCATTTTAACGTGTTCCCTTTGAACCCCTTCACTACCAAGCTCGAGTAGTCTCGATCTTCATCAGCACCTGCTGGTGCCCTTTTTGAGTACACTCGATCTGGTCTGATTCTGGAGCAAAAGCAAGGGAGTTTTGTTTCCTGCAAAGAAATTAATTTGGTAATGGGCTCCAGCACAGGCCCCTGTAATTTCAACACATTGGACATGACAGCCGAGGTGTTGAAATTATTTGAAAAGCTTTGAGGTCCTTTATTCCTGCACGGAAACACGGAGCTCGAGCTAAAATGTAAACGGGGTAGCGTTTTTTGGCCAGCAGAGGAAGCCCTCTACCTGTTAAATAGGGCTTAACTACAACGAACATATACAGAGGGAAATCTTTATACTTACTGTGTGGATAATGGAAAGTCATTGCTGTAAAACATCCCCTCGTCTTCAAGGAAATGGTCACTTTTTACTCTAACAATTATTATGGGACTTCTGCCCCAAATCACTATTTTTGCTGCCAAACAATCGCTGGCAGCACGTCTCTGTATTCCTTACTGTCCTTTGTTCCTAGGTCCCTAATCAGAGTTCATTGCTTCCAATTAACCCCCATTCACTTCCAAGTGATTTTCCATAAAGCTACTGTTACATCCTCAGCCCCTGCTATGCTTCCTGGGGGGTCTGGGCAGGGTCCAGTGCCAAGGGCTGGTCGAGTGCCAGCACCAGGTAATGGCCGATTGGCATCTGAGGGGGCAGGGCCCGGCATGGTCACGAGGAACCGCCGGGTTTAAAACAGGGTGCTATGAGTTGCCTCGTCGCCCTGACGTGGAGTTCTGTTCCCGCATCGCTTCCTACTATTCATTGTTGCTTAATCTGTTGCCGACCCAGCTTGTCTATGATTCCTGCCCCTGATTTTGACCCGGCTTGTCTCTGACCAATCTATGTTCTCTGCCATAGCGGTGACTAGTGTTGTGCATTGTAGGTTTAACCCCATGCACGCCGTTTTGGGGTTTTACTAGTTTCGCGGGGAGATTCCCCTCTCGCCCTGGTTTTCGTACTGCAGCCTTATCGGGGGTTTGCTCCAGGTCTAAGGGGTCTGAGTTACGATCTGATACGCTTGTACCATCTGCGAATATGAAAGACTGTTGGTTACCCGCTGACGTTCAGCTTGTTCGTTTTGCCAAAAGTACTCAGGCTAGTACCATCCCTAAACCTGTGTGTATCTACAGACCCTGGTCATCACAAGTTACAAAGTACCTGATCAAGGTGGTCTGAAAACGTAAAATCTGTGTGTTGACTGCCCTGCAGTCTGAACAATTCATTGCCTCTCCTGCCGAATGTCTCAGTACTAACGTTTCTGTCTTGCAATCTAATGTCTTGTTGTGTGCTCTGAGTTGTCCATTGGTCTTGAAACCTTTGGAGCTTAGTAGCAGTTCTCTTGTCTTGTCATACTCCTTGGCTTTGGAGTATAAATCTGAAAGTACTGTTTATTCCGCTAATGTCAAACTGATAAATCCATCCAAAAGGATCTCAACCTCGCTACTCTTGTGTGAGTGCCACTGCACCCGTTACAGCTACTGGCAGGAAACAGTGGTTTTCTAAACCTGATTTAAGCTTAACCAGAGCTGTTATAAACTTAGCAAGTCCATAGACTTTGAACCCTATGCCATAGCTGGCGATAAGATAACTATAGGAAATGTTACACATTACACATAGACGCTATCTCACTGTGAAATACCTTTTCCTCAAAGCTGGTGTTAACTCTGTAAAACCCCTCATTAAATCCCATACTTACCTCTCATCCCGTGGGGGAGAGAACGACGCGATCCACTACTTTCTCTCGCTGGGAACAAATAGTTCCTAGTTTCCCTTCACAATTCTTCTGCAGCTCTGCACAATCTTGCGAGAGTGAGCTCGCGGCTGGGATGCGCATGGCTCCATGGAGTCCTGTGGACTCCGCGAGCCGATCCTCGCAGTGGCGCGATGCACCGCACCCGGTCTCTGGCTGCCTTGCACTTCATTCCAGGGTCAGGCGCTAATAAACGTCTACTTCGGAATACTGACGGTAAAGTGGAGACAGGGGAAATCTGCAGGCCCACTGTCACATCCCACGCCGTCACACGGCGGCCGGCAGCACCTTCCACGCTGCTTTCTGACCAGCCTCCGAGTGAAGAATCCAGGTGGCTACAATCATGTGGGATGCCGTGGGTGGGGTGTGGCGTATTGCTGCGGCGCCCGCTGGGTTCAAAATCGGCAGTCTGAGACAGGTCCAGTGCCCTGAGGTGGTTTTCTCTCCTATCAGTGCTTGCTTACATTCTGATTGTAATTTCTGTGTGCCGACTTGGCTTGTCTGACCTCCCTCCCGGCTCTTTACCCTTGGCATTCCTGACACTCTACCCTGGCGATAAGACCCCTGGCATTCCTTATAACCTGCTTTGGAAAACAACCCTTGGCATTCCTTCGGACGTTCCATATTGTGTTACCCAATAACCCTGTTATTTGTTAAGTACTCCTCCGATCCCTTAATAGGTAGACGCACCAACCACACGAAGTATCGGAAGGGTAGGACAGTTGTGCTGCGTATAGGGATCAGACATATAGATAGATATCGGGGAGGAACGTGTCACGCACATTTTCCTGCTTACTGTCAACTATGGAGTAGGGCCTTCAATGGTTCTCGGAAGTTTTACACCAGGGTTAGAATAGGGCCTAAGATATTCTATGAATGTTACATTTTGAAACCCCAGATCCGGAGCACAGAGTGTATGCCGCCCTACCCTCTTAGTGCATTATTCGGATCACTTACCTTTTGTGACTGAAATAACTGAAATGATGATGCGAGAGCGACTTATTCCCAAGTAATTCTTTACGATACATTCATATTCTCCGCTTTCTTCTTCTGTGGCTAAATGAACCAAAAGGGAACGATTATCAATTGCAAACATAACACTTGCGTTATCAGGGACCTTCCATGAATATTTCCCTGGTGGATTTGCATCTGCTGAACAATGCACTTCAAACTGATCCCCTGGCACAAATGTGTTTCGATCAGACGTGAGGTTGACTTCGGTTGGTCCATCTGAAAAAAAAAAAAAACTATTTTAGCTTATTTTTGCATCTGAAAACAGACCCTGGGGCCTCTTCTAGAACCACTGGTCGGGGCCTCCTTCCATCTGCTGCCCATTTCAGTAAACTAATTAAAAGTAAAACATTTTTCCTCCTCTTCTGCTTACCTGATTTTAAAGGGACTGGACTAAATCCCTGGTGGTCTAGCAAGGGGATAAAAAGTGCTCCCTGGTGGGAGAGAATTCGTTCTGCACCTCTACCTGGTGCAGAGCACACTAGTCGCTCCCTCAGTGAGGAGTCGGAATGCTCCTAGCAGCACCACGCGCAGCAGCCCACTGGGAAATTTCTTGGTATCTTTGTGGGCCAGTCTGGGTGGCATGGAGCATCTTTACATCTGTACTGCTTAAACAAGCTGCACAGTGATTGGCAAGGGCCCAGGGCCCATTGGCACTACTAGGCCCATGAACATATAACAGGTTTTCTCCTCCTGATGGTACTCTGAATAATTATTCATTAACAAATAGCTATTTCTTTCACCCAGGAGGAGCGATATTCCCATTCTCCTCTCTAGCTGATGTATTGGGGCACCATGTGTTTACTTGGCAAAGCTCTAGTCTCCATTGCTTGGGGACCTTTGTCAAATTCACAGAGACCCAACACATCATTAGAAACAAACAAGGGGAAAAAGAAGGAAACATTAGATCAAGTCTCAGACCACCAAGACCATTTTCTTCAAAACATGATGAGCCACATCACTCCCATTATTCGAGCTGTACAGCAGAATGGCTCGGGTGCTCTGCTTATTTTTCTCATGGCTTATTCCATCCGAGAAGTGAGCACAGCTTGTGTCTCGGTTGTCACATCTGCTTACTGTACATTAACGTCCCCTATACTTTGTACGAGAGACTTTGGGCTCTATTACATTCCTTGCGCAAAAACGCTCGCGCAGCGCAATTTGTTTTGCGCGCAGCATTAACGCGCATAAATTAACGCTGGTATTCCAATCCGAGTGCATTTTTTCTTCCGTCCGAAAATATCACGCGTAAAAAATACACGCGAAAACTCGAAATCGGTGGGCAGACTGTTTTTTCACACGATTCAGCCAATCAGAATTAAGAACCACAATTGTCTCCCGTTCAGTTTTTGCACCTGTCAAAATCAATCTGGGTATATATGCTGCAGCAATAATAAAAACACCCACAACCTCTCCATTTTATTGTTTGGGTATGTGTAGAATGTGTAACTATACATTGCTGTATTTTTATTTTTGGGCTGGTGTATTTGAGTTCGGCCAGGACGTTCAGATTTGCCGTTACCACCAGCTTTTAAAAGACGTTAAAATTCTGCGTGCAAACGTTGTCTGTTAAAATTTGCGCTACATTTGTAATACGATGCGCGTACCAGCGCACGAACGCATTTGCGCTCACAATGTTAAGTATGGGATGCGCGCACGAACTTGCGCTCGCGCAGGGTCACTCCCGTTAGACGTTAACGCTCATTTTGTGCGCGAACGTCGTAATACGACGTTCAGCGCGAAGGGTTTTCCCCCTCGCGTTAATGCGTTTTTGCACACGCGCAAAATTGTGCGCGCAGAATGTAATAGGGCCCATTGTGTCCCCGCAGATGAAAAACCAACTATTCCAACCAGCTTACTCTTCATCTGCACCTGACATTATTCAGAAATGAATAACATCTTTCACAGGCTGGTGTTCAGGGATTTCACTTCAGCACAATCACTTAACACCGTAATCTAATGCCACCAAAATATCCCATACTTACCTTAGAGCCCTTGGTGGAGACAGTGATGTGATCCGGTGCTTCCTCACTCCACGGGCAGGGCAGGGGAACAAATAGCTCCCCGTGTTCCTCCACAAATCCTTCACCATCTTGGTCGGACCTCACTTGCTTGAGCTGTTTTCTGTCTCCATGGAGTTCTATGGACTCCTGGAGCTGTTCACAGTGCTGTGCACCACTGGTGTTGTCATCCTGCGGCTTCAAAGAATAACCACTCAAGCTGCAGACAATGTGCGTGGCTGAGGCTCGGTGGGAATACGGAAGTTAAAGGCAAGTCGCAAACAGAAAACGATAGAAGCACAAGTTTTCAATTTGTGTCTTGGCTTTAACTTCTCAGTTGTGATCTGGTCCGATATTTCTACAATGTTTTCTAAGCCCTGTAATTCCGGCTTTAGGTAAGAAATTATACCTGTAGTCTTATGCAGTGAGAGCAAATGGGGTTTTGTGCTGGTTTTCCTCTGGCTTATGGCTCACATTACATTCAGACAACAGGGTCCATAAGTATATAAGGGTGATTCAATAAGTGACGAACTTGCCACTAGGGATGTGCGTTTCGGGTTTCGGAATTTCGGAATTTTCACGAAATTTCCCGATTCGTGTTTTCGGATGCGGCCGAATTTCCGAAAATTTTTTGATCCGAAAATGTCAGATCCGAAACGTTTTCCGAGCCGAAACGAAATATTTTCGGATTTTTCGAATGGACTTGAAATGTGTCAAACGAGGAGAACAGACGTTCCGAAAAAACGAAAATTTTCCGGAAAAACGAAAATTTTCCGAAAAACGAAAATTTTCCGAAAAACGAAAATTTTTCGAAAAACGAAAAGTCGATACAAAAAACGAGCAAAGTGACACGAAAAATACGAAAAATGGTCGATATTCCGAAAAGTGTACAATTCCGAAAAACGAAAATTTCCGAAATCACGAAAAGTCGATACAAAAACCGAGCACAGTGACACGAAAATACGAAAAATGGTCGATATTCCGAAAAAAAAATTCCCCGAAAAACGAGCCGAACCAAATCGAATCGAAACCGAAATCGGTCGAAACGAGCCGAATCGAAAAGTTTAAAAATCCGAAAAATCGAACCGAATCGAACCGAAAAAAAATCGGTGCACAAGCCTACTTGCCACTGAACTGCCCCGAACAGTGATTTTCACCCTACTGTGTAATTTTGTGGCAGTTCGTCTATTCAGAAAGCTGGCAATTTGCCAAATCGTCAGCCAAATACGGTGCAGTTCGCTGCAATTTGGCGATCTTCGGCGGCAGCGAAATTGTCCCATAGAGAAGTAATGGTTCAGCGACTCACAGAACGCCGAACTGCACCAAAGTGTCAATGAAATGTCCTGATTTTCGGTGGTGCAGTTCAACAGGTTTAAACAGGCAAATCCCATAGGATTCACTGTAGAAAAATATCAGCGTTTTTTTTATTTTTTTTACTATTCAACTGTTTATTCTTTTCCGTTTCAGCAAAAGGACATTTTAATAAATTTTTTGGAGTTTTTGGGATTTTTTAAGCGATAACTTGGTGGGTTTTTTTTTAAATTCTGTAACAGACCTTTTTATTATTTTCTATAGGATCTTTTTTATTGTTTCCACACATTTTCATGCATTTTTATTAGTTTAAATGCTTTTTAACGAATAACAGAGTTCCGTTTTTTATATATGTGTTGAGATAGGTGTCAAATTTACATACAAGTTAAACACACAGAACAGTAGGAGAGAGGACCCTGCGCAAGAGCTTACAATCTAAGAGGAGAGGGGTGACACATTAGCTGAGTTAGTGAAGTTGTGGGGTGCATGTGGGCCGAATGGGAAGATGATGCATGAAATGTACAATGGGGGGGGGATCATGGAGCGAGTTGATAGTCTTCTCTAAAGTAATGTGTTTTCAGAGACTTCTTGAAGGACTGGAGAGATGAAGAGAGACTAATGTTGCAGGGGAGGGAATTCCAGAAGAAGGAGCCAGTTCGGGAGAAGACCTGAAGGTGGGAGTTGGGGCTGCGGGTACGAGGAACTGATAACTAGGGATGAGCTGTTCGGTTCGATCAGTTCGGAGTTCGATTCGAACTTTGGCTGTTCGCAAGTTCGCGAACTTCGAACTTTTTGGCGTGTTCGGTTCTAAAAAATTTTTGTTTGGAAAAAAGTATAAAAAATGCTTGAAAAATACTAAAAAATCTAGAAATAAAGAGACTCTTTACTGCAGAAGATTATAAGCAACGGTTTATTAGATATTGAATTAAAAACTAATGTCTAGGTGCAAAGATTCTCCCCTCTAAATGACCTGTGCTCTCAAACGGCGTAAACAACAGGTGTTTAATTAGTGTTTGGAAATAACATGTGCTTCTCTAATTAGTCCGTCTCATGAATCTGATACATTGTATGAAGAGTAGACTGGATGTGCCAGGTGTCGTGTGTGGGTCTGTGTGATGGCGATGTTTCCGTACATCCTAGAAATCCGCCACTTCATAGGCAGGTTATGGGGACCTCCTAGGCACGATATTTGAAGGAATTTTTCGTTTTTATTTTTAACCCTTATGTTATGGAAACTCACTGTTCCTTTAACCCTTTCACTGCTGAGGCATTTCACCGATGTGTGTTGAGCTAATTTTTACCGCTTTCACTCATCATGTTTAAACGCGATTTGAAGCCACATTTTATTATACGACCTAGACATATTATATATCGTTCTTTCCTGCAGACTCGGCAGATTCATAATATATCATTTTTATATGTATACGTCATGTTCTGGCTGCATATTATAACAAAAAATGCAATAAAACTTAAATTTTTAATCATCTGCAGCGTGTAAAGTGTTTTCTTTCACCTTTTATCACATGAACATTTGCGGTTATTTTTTCTATGGGGTGCGCTTGTACAAAAATTTGAAATGGGGACTTATTAAATTTTTTGGGGGGTATTATGTGATTTTTAGCAAACGTACACCATAGAAAAAAAACATTAGTGCAGCATCATTGTTCACATTGGCCCCCTAGCTGCCACGGTTCTGGAGATATCGGGGTTCAAATGAACCCCCTATCTCCACCAGGGGATTCCGGGCAGCTAGGGGTTCCCCGGCTATCTGACATCATCACGCTATGTGTGAGGACGTCAGGCAGTGAGGGGGGATCCGGGGTGGAGCCGCCATCCAAGATGGCGGCACCCACCGGAGCTAGGCTGCACTTCGGCGCCGCAAGGTGCCTAAGGGGTAAGGCTAGGGTCAGACTAACACATTTTTCACGTTGTCCGTGAAAAAGTGCGTTCGAACGAATGGACGCATTTTTTCAGGGAATACGCGATAGCGGTCATACGATGCGCATTTTCATCCGTGATTTTGTACGGTTATCAATAAAACACTATTTGCGTCTGGACGTGATGTTGGCCGGACATTAGCAGCATCTGACGTCTCCTAATCACGCACACACGCCGCTAGCAGACGCAGCGCACTCTGTACGTCAGTACTAGCGGTTTGACGTTCTTGAAAAAATGCGTTCGTTTGCCACTTGCGTTGCACGGCCGCACTTTTGTGCGGCCGTTCTTCGTATGCTGCCCGGCATTGGACGTAATTTTCTGCTAGCGCGGCCGTGATTTAGTGCGGCTAAACGCACGTTAATACTGCGTTAGTCTGACCTTAGCCTTAAAGCCGGGCACCACTTAAAATGGGAGACTCTCCCCTTTTAAGCGATGCCTGGCTTTTTTTTGTGGGACCTCCCGATCGGAGGGATCCGAACGGTTCCCCCCGTCCCTTCCAGGCGATCTCCCAGCATTGCCGGGGAGGGGGGGCGCCTGGAAATGATGTCATCGCGCATGGTGCGATGACGTCATTTATGTCGGGAGGAGCTTGACTTCAGCGTCTGAGGATGCTGAAGTCAGAACGCCGCGGGACCCCGGACAGAGAGGTGAGTATCTCCGCCGGGGGTCCCACAAAGCTGATGACGTGTGGGACACGTCCTCCTCAGCATACAGCGGGAGTAACTGAGGACGTGTCCCACTGGTGTATTTTGGCCTAGGCCAACAAGGCCTAGGCCTAGGGCGGCACTCTCCAGGGGGTGGCGGCCCGCCGGGTGGCCCCACCCCTAAAAAAAATGTAAAAAAAATTTTTTTTTTTACTTTTGCAAATTATTTTACCAGGAAGGAAACATTGAGATGTCACTAATTTTCAAGTATGTCCTGGGTAGGCAACGCCTAGGCTTTCACTTTCCAGGGGGCAACAAAAAACCTCACCACTAATTGGGTTACTCACAGTGCACCGAAATGACGCCAACATTTTGGTGTTCTGTAGTTCCCTGCACTTCGGGGATTAAAATTTTCCCACCCTGCAGTGAATTCACCATTCACCGCAGGGTCCCCAAAGTGCATTAGGTCGGCCGCTGTATGCTGCCACCGCAAACCCATGGCCTGCTGTTTTCAAAAGAACTACTGAACGAAAATGTCTGGAATTTACATATAAGATCCTATGATTGATAATAAAAAGTTCTGTTACAGAAAAAGAAGAACCGATATTAAAAAAAAGGGGCGGGATTTTGCCAAAAAAATTCTGAAAAATTACTAAATGGTACTAAAAAAAAAATCAATAAATAAAGACTTTATACTGCAGATTAAAATAAGTGGTTTATTAGATATTGCATAAAAACAGGAATAATTTTAACATTGAAACCTATGGGGTTCGCCTGAATACCTGAACCTGCTGATTGAAACCACCGAACATCAGGGTATTTCACTGTCATTTCTCTGCTGTTTGGTGTTCTCTGAATAGATTAACCATTACTTCTCTATGGGGATTTGCACTGCCTTCAAACAGCACCGTACTTGCTGGCAGTTCGCCAAACTTGTGTGTGAGCATATCACCAGAGCAGTGGTGTACTTAGAGGAGTGGCGGAGGGCGGGCCGCCCCAGGTACCAGTGATTATTGGGGTGTCATTAGGGGGTACTAGGAGGTGCCACTCTCACTGTGTGTCAGCTTTGAGCTGTGTTCTCAAACAACGAGCAGTGGAGCATGGTGTTTGCATACAGAATAAAATCGAATAGAATAAAAATCCCCCTTTCCTCCCTCCATAGCTCCTCCCATGCCCCGCAGCAGCTCTAAGAGGGGGATGTGATTTGTGTCCAGAGAGAGAAGATGACAGTAAAGGGCAGGTAAAGGGGGGTATCAGCAGAATATGAAGCCCTGTCTGCTTACTGCTGTTTAAGGCTAGGGTCAGACGAACGCATTTTTCGCGTCGACCGTGGAAAAGTGCGGTCGAACGAACGGACATATTTTTTCACGGAATACGCGGTAGCGGTCATACGATGCGCCTTTTCGTCCGTGATTTTGTACGGATCATCAATAAAACACTTTTTGTGTCTGGACGTTATGTTGGCCGGACATTAGCAGCGTCTGATGTCTCCCAATCACACACACACGCCGCTATGCGGCCGCAGCGCACTCTGTACGTCAGTAGTAGCGGTTTGACGTTCTCGAAAAAATGCGTTCGTTTGCCACTTGCGTTGCGCGGACGAACTTTCGTGCGGCCGTACTTCGTGTGTTCCCCGGCATTGGACGTCATTTGCTGCTAGCACGGCCGTGATTTTGTGCGGCTAAACGCACGTTAAAGCTGCGTTCGTCTGACCCTAGCCTAAAGTGGACCTTTCCTTAACCAGCACTGCAGTGATAGAAATTTGTCATTGAGCTGCCTGGCTCCTGGTGAGGCTGCGTGCGTGCAGGTCACACTCGGTCCGGCCAGTCAGGTGGTACTGAGTCTCAGTACCACCTGAGTGGCTGAACCACGTGACACGCACGCAGCTGCCCACCCTTTCGTTAACATGGACTGTCACTCTATTCTGGACTGAACACCCACCAGGAAGGGAATCAAAGCCATGGTGCACCCTCTGGTAGTGGCACCCCACTGCTGACAAGATGGCTCCACGCACAGGCACAGCCGCGATCCTAACATGGCCTGGAGGGACCTCCTGCTGAGTCTGTACACAGTCCCTGCTGACTCTGCACACAGCGCTACCGCGGACGGAGGCCGGTAAATGTAGAATAAATAATTGCTGTGTGCTCATATACACTCGGTTTGCTGGGAGTTTTATTGCAGTGGATTCTGATGCACTCATACACTCCACACATTGCATTGCTGGGAGTTTTATTGCCGTGGATTCTGATACGCTGACACACACCACAAATTGCATTGCTGGGAGTTTTATTGCAGTGGATTCTGATGCACTCATACACACCACACATTGCATTGCTGGGAGTTTTATTGCTGTGGATTCTGATACGCTGACCCGCACATTGCATTACTGGGAGTTTTATTGCTGTGGATTCTAATACACTCATACACACTGCACATTGCATTGCTGGAATTTTTATTGCTGTGGATTCTGATACGCTGACACACACCAAACATTGCATTGCTGGGAGTTTTATTGCTGTGGATTCTGTGATACACACTGCATAGTACTGTGAGTTTTATTGCCTTGGAGCTCTGGGATACACTCATACACACTGCACATTACTGTGAGTTTTATTGCTGTGCAGTTCTGTGATATGCTCATACACAGTGCACATTTCTGTGGGTTTTATTGCTGTGCAGCTCTGTGATACGCTCATATGCAGTGCACGTTTCTGTGGATTTTATTGTTCAACCAATTAGAGCGGCTGTGATCCAGTATACTTAACATGCGTGGCTGTTCTTTGTAAAAATGCTTGCATTTAAACATTTCATAATTTTATTTATCTCAATAGATACATTTGAAATGGTATACAAAATATACAAGTAGGCACTTGGTATCCACTTTTAATATAAAGAGAGGAAAAGGCGGAGCTCTAAGAGGAAAAGGTGGAGCTTAAAGAGGAAGGGTGGGGATTAACCAGGAAGAGGTGTGGCCTTGACAGGAAGGGGTGCCTCAAATTTAAATTAGGGGGTGCACGAGTTTAGTCAGGCCTAGGGCAGCACAAAACCTAAATACACCACTGACGTGTCCCACACGTCGTCAGCAGTGAAGGGGTTAAAAACTTATTTTTAAACTTTTTGTCCTTGTTTCCTGTCCCCCAGGGCACTACCCGGACACGGACATTGTTTTGAAATGTTTCTATACATCCTAGATATCCGCCACTTCACGGGCAGGTTATGGGGACCTCCTAGGCACGATATTTGAAGGAATTTTCCGTTTTTATTTTTAACCCTTATTTCATGGAAAACTCACTGTCCCTTTAAAAACGTTTTTTTTAAAACTTTTTATCCTTGTTTCCTGTCCCCCAGGGCACTACCCAGACCCCCATACACCTTTTATGGCAAATATCTAGCATATATGCCCTCTTTTAGGGCACTCTAAAAATCGAACTCTGAGTCCCATTGACTTGTATTGAGTTTGTGTTCGAGTTCGAATTCGAACTTTTGAAAAGTTCGAGTTTGAATGCGAACCTAACTCGGGGGTGTTTGGCTCAGCTCTACTGATAACATCAGATCATTAGCAGAGCGAAGTGGTGGGGATGGGATGTACCTGCTAATAAGGGAGGAGATGTAGGCAGGGGCGCGGCTATGGAGAGCTTTGCATGTGAGCACCAGTATAATGAATTGGATTCTAAAAGGAAACAGGGAGCCAGTGTAGAGATTGGTAGAGAGGTGAGGTGTGAGTGGTGCAGGATTTGAGGTGTGAGAGGTGCGGGATGTGGGGTGTATGAGTCTGGCGCCGGCATTCATTATAGACTGCAGAGGGAGAATCTGGAATCTCTTAAGGCCAGAGAGAAGGAGGTTACAGTAGTCAAGGCGGGGGATGATAAGAGCTTGGATGAGCATTTTAGCAGAGTCCTGAGTAAGAAAGGGATGGACGTGTGCAATGTTGGGTTTTTTGGACAAATCTAAGTCTAATAATGTAGCACAACTGACTACAGCACGCAGGACACAATTAGAAGGTGAGGTAAAGGAGTGCCAAAACTCAATAATAAGTGCCTGAAGGGCACTAAGTACCTGGGGTGTGTGCTAAAACAGCATTGCAGCCAGTGGCGGAAGTACCAGGGTCGCAGCGGTCGCAGTTGCGACCAGGCCCTGACATTCTGCCACTGGAGGGGGGCCCAGCGCCGCCGCCAGATTCCGGCAATCAGCGCCGGAATCTGGGAGCCGCGCGTTGGCCGTCCCTCTCCCTGCAAGCGGCCACTGACATGCAGCTTGGCCGCTCACGTGGGATGGGAACCACCTGACCGGCGCACGAGATCCTCTCGCGAGACCTCTGCGCTGGTCAGGTGGTTTCCGGCGAGCGGCCAAGACGCATGCTTCCACCGGCCGCTCGCCAAGGAGAAGAACAATGCCGGCAGAGCCTGCCCTGGGACCAGCAGAGGTGAGACCTGGGGGCCATATATATATACCCATGAGACCTGGGGGCCCATATATATACCCATGAGACCTGGGGGCCCGTATATATACCCATGAGACCTGGGGGCCATATATATACCCATGAGACCTGGGGGCCATATATATACCCGTGAGACCTGGGGGCCATATATATACCCGTGAGACCTGGGGGCCATACATACCCATGAGACCTGGGGGCCATACATACCCATGAGACCTGGGGGCCATATATACCCATGTGAGCTGGGGGAAATATATAACCATGTTACATAGTTACATAGTTACATAGTTATATAGGCTGAAAAAAGACATGCGTCCATCGGGTTCAGCCTCTCCCACATAACCTACTGCTGTTGATCCAAAAGAAGGCAAAAAACCCAGTCTGAATGCTTGCCAATATGCAACATACTGGGAAAAAATTCCTTCTTGACCCCAGAATGGCAGTCAGATTTCTCCTTGGATCAAGAAGCTTTTACCCACATATTAAATATTATAACCCTTAATATTCTGTGTCTGCAGGAAGTCATCCAGTCGTTTTTTAAAAGTCTGTACAGACTCTGACCCAACCACCTCAACAGGCAGAGAATTCCACAGCTTTATTGTTCTCACCGTAAAATAACCCTTCCTATGCTTTAAGCTAAATTTTCTTTCTTCCAGTCTAAATGGATGACCCCTTGTCCTATGTATAGTCCTGTTAATGAATAGGTTATCAGACAATGGTTGATAATGGCCCCGTATATATTTATATAAGGTTATCAGATCCCCTCTAAGGCGCCTTTTCTCTAAACTAAACAGGTTTAAGCTTGTTAGTCTTTCCTCATAACTTAACCCTTCCATTCCCCTTATTAATTTAGTTGCCCGTCTCTGCACTTTTTCTAACGATATAATATCTTTTTTTAAGACAGGTGCCCAAAATTGCACGGCATATTCAAGGTGCGGCCTGACCATTGATTTATACAGAGGCAAAATTATGTTTTCATCCCGTGAGTGAACTCCCCTTTTAATGCATGCCAGTACTTTGCTGGCCTTGGCGGCTGCTGTTTGACATTGCACATTGTTACTTAGTTTGAAGTCTATGATTATTCCCAAATCCTTCTCCTGCTTGGATTTCCCTAACTCCGTACCATTTAGGGTATAAATTGCTTGTGTGTTCTTCACTCCAAAGTGCATAACTTTACATTTATCTAGATTAAATCTCATCTGCCATTTAAGTGCCCAGTCCCCCAATCTATCTAAATCCCTCTGCAGCGAAGTAACATCCTGCTCACATTGTATTACAATGTCAGCTATCTTTTTTTATTTTGCATGAAAAAAAAAAAGTAAAAATATAGAATTTTTTTGGGGGGGAGGGGGGCCCTTCGTGGATTCTTGCACCGGGGCCCTCAGGTTTCTAGTTACGCCACTGATTGCAGCTATATTAAAACAATTGCGGCTGCGGTGGAAAGATATATATATATATTCACAGCCGTTCATTGCGAACCAAATTTCCACCATTTATTAAGCAAAGCTCAGAGTTAAGAAATTTTCACCATGTGGTAAAAGCTGGTATTATACACCCATGCATGGAGCTGTTGTTGCAGGTTTTTGAATGTGTTTGTTTGGAGTGCTCTCTCCGTGGTTTTGTTATATATATAATATATATATATATATATATCCACTTTAAAACATAATTTTTTCCTATATTAAATATAAAAAGCCATTTAAATCAAAACAAAATTAACTCAATCAAAACCATTAATAAAAAATATAATAGACAAAAACAAAATTATATACAAGTCAGCCAGGAGGATGCACATGTTCTCACAGGATAAATGCTGAGTCAATGTAATCCAACATGCAATTGCATTTGTATCCACTATCCAGGGAGTTGTGATAATGAATACAGTATGTATTTGTGCATAGCAGTAACATTTTCCCCTGGTGCAAATATGAGATAGAATCACTCATCCAATATAATATAGCATTGAATTATAGCAAGAACATTTAGAAAGGGATGACAGCTGGCTAATTTGTATATATAATTTTGTTTTTAGCATTTTATTTTCATTCATCATTTTGTTTGTTTTTAGGTAATTTTATTGATTTGGTGTGACTTAAATGGCTTTTTATTACTTATGTTTTAAAGTGGATATACTGTACTATATATATATATATTTCCACCTCAGCCTTTTGTTAATTTAGTGTTTAGTTGGGGATTAATTCCCATTATGTTTATAGGTGGAATGATATACGAAGACAAAGCTTTATGACCTTTTGAATCTCTGTGGTGAAACGCATACAGGGTAATTCAAAGAGATTCGAAAAGTCACCGCACGTTCGGTGACTTTTCGTTCTCTTCAATTCGGTTCCTTTTGCCGATCCCATTTCGGTGACCCTGCGGTGTATTCAGCAAACACCACAAGGTTCCCGAATTGCAGGGAAAAGCTGCTGCAAACCTGACGAAAACTAACCGCAAAACCCCCCGAATGCACGCCGAAAACCCGCAAAAACATCTGGATTAACCTGCCGAAAACCAAGCCCGAGCAGGAGCCGATCACACACAGCCGAAGCAGCTGAGACCGCAGATGAGGGAGGTGAATAAATTAGCAAAATAGTTTGTGTGAATCTGTGAAAATGAAACGCTGTTTGCAAAGAAACTACTGAGCGAAAATGTCTGAAATTTGCATATGAGGTCCAGGGAATGATAATAAAGAGGGCTGTTACAGAAAAAATAAGTAAACTTAAAAAAATATATATTTTTTTAACCCCTTAATGACCCCTGACGTACCCTGTACGTCCTGTCCTCGGGTCTCCCTTAGACCCGCGGACGTACAGGGTACGTCAGCGGCGCCAAATCCCCCTCCCGCCCGATACTCACCTCCCTCGTCGGATCCCACGGCGATCTGGCAGGGAGGAAGCCTGCCCATGTGATTTACATGGGCAGGCGAGGCTGATGACGTCGCCACGCTGCGTGGTGACGTCATCAGAAGGTGCCCCCATGTGTTTCAATGGAGGGGAGGGGGGGCTCCTTCGGAGCCCTCTATCTCCCCAACCATTGAAGTTAGGGAGATGCCGTTTGCACCGCTGGAGAGGGGAGAGCCTCCCCTTTCCAGCTGTGTATGGCATTAACAGTTTCGCCACCGGATCGCTTTTCGGCGCCAATTGGCGCCAAAACGCGATTCAAACCTGGAGGGGGGCTGACATCTTGGATGTCAGCCAAGCCTCCAGGTCCCCCCCACCCACTGACAACCTCACCATATGTGTGAGGATGTCAGTGGGCCAGTTAACCCTCTAGCTGCCATGTAGAGATAAGGGGATCCTAAGGATCCCTTTATCTCCCGATCCATGGCAGCTGGATGGTCATATTTGCCATCATTTAAAAAGCCTGATTATGGCCTTTCAAATGATACCAAACATGACCAGGTTTGGTTTTAAAAAAAAAAATTAAAAAAAATGTAATAATAAAAAAAAAATTTTTTTTATTAAAATAAAAAAATGGGGTTTTTTAAAAGTTTTTTTGGTCTGGGGGGAGTTTAATTAAATAGGACCTAGGCTGTCATCTAAAAATAATTAGCACAAAATGGTCAGAATGAGCGCAGCGCACATAGATGAACTGTCTCAGCAGTGAAGGGGTTAAAAAGCAAACGCATGTTAAAATTGGGTATTTCTAGTCTCGGGACAAAATTTTGAACCTATTTAGCCGGGGTCTTTTTGGGTGGTTGTAGATTTTGGGGATTAAATTACAAAAAAGTGTGTTTTTACCATTTTTTTCCTCATATTTCATATTTTTTTTTATAGTAAATTATTCGATATGATGGAAATAATGGTATTTCTAGAAAGTCCATTTAATGGCGGGAAAAAGGGTGTATAATATGTGTGGGTCGAATAAACGAGTAAGAGGAAAAATTGTCCTAAACACTAACAGCGCAGAAACGTAAAAACAGCAGCGGTCACTAAAAGACGGATTTGTGTAAAACCGCCCGGTCACTAAGGGGTTAAATAAATAAATTCAGAAAAATGCTTAAAGTATCCTAAAAAATCTATAAATAAAGAGACTTTTTGCTGCAGAATTTTATAATGAACGGTTTATTAGATATTGAATTAAAACGGGAATATTTTTAACATTGACGCCTATAGGATCGCCTGAATAAACCTGCCGAATGAAACCACCGAATGGCAGGGCATTAGGGGAACCTTTCACTGCTGGTTTGTGTTCTCTGAATAGACGAAGCAGTGCTTTTTTATGGGGATTTCACTGCCCTCGAACAGGCACCGAACAGGCACCGTATGTTCAGGCAATTCGCCAGGATTTGGCGAATTGCCTGCTCTCTGGATAGCTGAATGGCCAGGAAAGGTAACCGAACGCTGAAAAGCAGCGTTCGGTTACCTTTCTCAAGCAATTCGGAGCTCTTTGAATAACCCTGATAATTCCCCTTGTTTTGCCCTGCTTGAGGACTTGGTGTCAGACATTGCGGCTATAAACAGATAAGAAGGGTGATACACCTTCCTAAATATTCCCAGAAATGTATACAACAAACATAGTGAAGTTATATTACAAACAATACTGCGTATATATATATATATTCTCTGTGCAGAATACGCATTCAATAAACTGAAAAATGCAATAATTCTATTTTCAGTTGGTGTTGATATTCCAGAAATGGCTTTAGTGTTTAACGCTCAGAATTTACAGACTGACACATGCCACGGACAAAATCCATGAAAATGTGTTTGCGCCTCATTGTTTAAGATGCACAACTTAAAAAGAAGTCCACCCGCTTCCTCAGGGGTCCCTGGGAGTTAACAGTGGCAAATCCTGTAATCAACTCCAAAATCCTGCTTTGACACTTTCAGGAATTTCATTGTGAAACCTTTTCCTGTTTGTATTTGCTTTTGCCTTTCCTAGCACTGACATCAACCAGTCATTGGGCTAGTTTTACTAGCGCTCCATCATGCTAGATCTAGAACTGAGCAGTGAGATTTCACAGGGATCTATCTGTCCTAAAAAGTTAAAAATCACAGAGGACTGGATTCTAGACATGCGCATTCTTTTTTGTCCAAAGTCATTTTCCGACGAAATATTGGCTTTACGGCAATTCGGGAGTGTCCAGAATTACAATTTGACCAAATAAGATAAAATGTTATCAAATTAATCTCAAATTTTTCAGATCAATTCAAGATAATTTTCTAACTAGAAAATTTGCACTCTTTGTGCCCAAGCCCTATCCCTATGAATAAACTAAACCCTAACTTTAACCCTAGAAGTAAACCTAACCCTAATACAAAACTAAACAATAACTGTAACCCTAACAGTAACTCAATCATTGAAGGAACCCTATCGCTAGCCCTATACCTAGTATAATCATAAAACACAACCAATAAGCCTAACACTAACTACAACACTAGATGTAACCGTAACCATAGCCCTAACCCTGATACAAACATAAACACATTAACAGTAACTGTAACATTAAAAGTAACCCTAACTGTAACCCAACCCTAGAAGTAACCCTAACATTTGGGGATGTAGAGGTGTGTTTAGGTGATAGTATAAAAGGAGGGAGGGATAAAGGAGATAAAGAGGATGGTATAGAGGGGGGGAAAGGGACTAAAAATACACACATCTGCAACATTTCTGAAAACTTTAACATTTGTCCAAAATTCAGATTGATCCAAATCGGCAAATTTGGAAATTTCCAAAATCCGAAGACTTTGGATTCCAAAAATTGCCAGAACGAGCCATAATTTTGAGCTGTGCACATGTCTACTGGATTCCTTAAGGGTCACATTATTGAGGATACGAACCATAAGGCATCCCTTGGCGATTTTAACTTTGGAAGGCCTATAGAGCCTCATGAGAACTCACAGCTCATTTCTAGATCTAGGAGGGGGTTCTAGTGAATCTAGCCCATTAGAGATTGTCAAGGATAACCATGAAAGGGTATTTAGCTCGCCTTGGATTTGTTTTTCACATTGTATTATCTACCACTTATTTTCTCATTGAAACTTATTTCTAAATCGCCATTTTCCGTTTTATCACACACAGTTAACGTGGAGCATCCAAGGCGATGGTACACGGGGAAAGTGTTTAGAAAATGTCTTTGAGAAGAACCGTTAACAATGAGTATGCAACATTTGATATTTGCAATTGTTTGATTCTCATGAACTTAAAAAGAGTCATGTACTAGGTCCCATACAACAACCGATTGCCAAGTTGAGGCATCACATGACGGAATAACAAACGGGTCATGGCCTTCCATGCCATGATACTAGGCCCTTCATTTGAGACCTTAGGTGGATGCTTATTTTACCTAATTATTGGGTAGTCTCCGCTAGCATGGAGCATACAATGTGATGGTACAAAGGATGAATATGGTTCAGCCTCCCTGTAATGGCTCCTTCGAGCTAAAACTTTGTGAGACCTGAGTGGGAACCTACTGTAAGGCAGGCCGCTTATGCTGTTCCAGTTTCTCAGGACCTTCACATACTATTGCTCACTCATAGTGTACAAGGTAATCTTTAACATGGACATCTTGCACGAGGTGCTGTGACGTCCTGCGCCCCCTCTGGCAGAGGTGGACTTTGCCAGTGAGTGTCTTGACTTTGTGTGCATCTGGCGCCACCTCTGACTTCTAGGTAATCTGCATCAAGTCTGGACATTCAGTTTCTTTTTGGATTCATGCCATGGATACACACCTGGACTCCATAGTCAATTCAACTCATGTGCTTAAAAGCAGGCAGCACCCAAAGTAGGACGCTGCCTCATTTGTTCTGGAGATCTGATAGGTATTGTTTCTGATTCTAGCCTCTAGTTTATTCATGTTCTTGTCTAGTCTGTTCTTATTTCCCTTTTGAGTTCAAGCCTCATTCTGATCCTGATCCTGCTTATGTTTTCTCAGTTCTTGCATTCTCTGTCAGGTATAGTCTTGTGTTTTCCTATGTCTAGTTCTGTTCTAGTTATGTTTATCTAGTCTGGTATTCATTGTGTATTTTAGTTCAGGTCTGCTTCTATGCTTTATGCTTTTGTTTTGCTAAAGTTCCCTGGTCTCATTTCATATGTATTGTGTTCTAGATATCTGCTGTTTGTTTATATTGGTTCCTCTTTGTTACTTACAGGGTTATCCAAAGAGATTCGAAAAGTCACCGCACGTTCGGTGACTTTTCGTTCTCTTCAATTCGGTTCCTTTTGCCGATTGCATTTCGGTGACCCTGCGGTGTATTCAGCAAACACCACAGGGTCCCCGAATTGCAGGGAAAAGCTGCCGAAAACCTGACGAAAACTAACCGAATGCACGCTGAAAACAAGCAAAAACATCTGGATTAACCTTCGAAAAGGAGCCGAAAAGGAGCCGAATCACACAGAGCCGAAGCAGCTGTGACGTAGAGGAGGCAGTGAATAAATTAGAAAAACCATTTGTATGAATCTGGGAAAAAGAAACGCTGTTTGCAAAGAAACTACTGAGCGAAAATGTCTGAAATTTTCACAGGAGGTCCAGGGAATGATAATAAAGAGGGCTGTTACAAAAAAAATAAGCAAACTGAAAAGAAAAAAAAAAAAAAATCGGACTTTTAATTTTTTTTGAAAAAAATTCAGAAAAATGCTTAAAGTATCCTAAAAAATCTATAAATAAAGAGACTTTTTGCTGCAGAATTTTATAATGAACGGTTTATTAGATATTGAATTAAAACGGGAATATTTTTAACATTGAAGTCTATGGGATTCTCCTGAATAAATTTGCCGAATTAAACCACCGAATGGCAGGGCATTAGGGGAACCTTTCACTGCTGGTTTGTGTTCTCTGAATAGCCGAAGCAGTGCTTTTTGATGGGGATTTCACTGCCCTCGAACAGGCACCGTATGTTCAGGCAATTCGACAGGATTTGGCGAATTGCCTGCTCTCTGAATAGCCGAATGGCCAGGAAAGGTAACCGAACCCTGATTTTCAGCGTTCGGTTACCTTTCTCAAGCAATTCGAATCTCTTTGGATAACCCTGTTAGTGTTGTAAATAAATTCCTTTATTTACTTTTTAAGTTCATGTCTGTTCACGCCTAGTCACTGCTACTATAGCTCATACCCTCCTGTCCATGTCTAGTCAGGTCCACCCCAGTCGTTACAGGTACCTAGTGCAGTATCTGCTATGCTCTCTTGACAAGGTCTTAAAAGTCTGAAACAATTGTCAGGGGTTGCTGTATCTCTCAAAAAGACTTCACTGGCATTCCAGCTCTGACCACCCTTTTTGGATGATAGAAGACTTGTCTGCATATGGTTCAGCCTCCTCTGTAATAGCACCATTGACCTAAAACCAAGAGAATGGTTTACTGGGGACCCATCATAGGGAAGGCCACTTATGCTGTTGCACATTCTCAGGACTTTCACAAATCCTGCAACATTGCCCATCTCTGGGCCTTCACATACGTTTACTCATGTCAATTAAGAAGAACAACTGATAGTATAAGCAATTCCAGTGCTTTTTTCTGGAAAAATAGGTGGGGGTACTCTCACGCCCAGGGAAAAACTGATTATTATGATGATTTTTCGTGTCCTAATAAATACTCCTTTATTCACACTGGATATATTGCCCCCAGCTCACACATGGATATATTGCCCCCAGCTCACACATGGATATATTGCCCCCAGCTCACACATGGATATATTGTCCCCAGCTCACACATGGATATATTGCCCCCAGCTCACACATGGATATATTGCCCCAGCTCACACATGGATATATTTGCCCCAGCTCACACATGGATATATTGCCCCAGTCCAGCTCACACGGATATATTGCCCCAGGCTCACACATGGATATATTGCCCCCAGCTCACATATATTGCCCCAGGCTCACACATGGATAAATTGCCCCCAGCTCATCTAAGCCAGGCCCCTCCGAGGGGCGGATCCAGCGGCCGCCGCGTTCGTTCCTTGAATGAGCAGCCGCCTGTGTGAGTATCTGCTGCTCGTATGGAATCCACCCTCCAGCCTCCGCGATCTCGCTTGCGGCAGGCTGGAGGATGGATCTCAGGCGAGTGGCAGATACTCACGCAGGTGGCTGCTTGTTGAAGGAACAAACGTGGCGGCCGCTGGATCTGCCGCTGCGCCGACGAGACAGCTCCAGATTCAGACTCCGAGTCCGATACTGGAGCTGTAAAAAATTTAAGGGTGGCTGGCGATGAGGCGCCCTGAGCAATTATTTTGGTAATGAAGTTGCGTATGTGGAGATGTCACCTGAAATGTGTAAGTGTAGCCAGATATGGATGCTACCAGAGTACTTACATAGGACTTGTAGTTGCTCTTGTGCCCTTTCTACGATCCTCTGCCCCAGGACTCCAACTGCGGCTTCACACCATATTTCCATCATGTGGTGCTGTGGACCAGCTCTTAGCATGTATGATACAGTATCACCTGTCGTCTGGTTCAGGAGGTGACCTCCACCACTCAAGGTCAAATTCATGTCTAATGGTGGAATCCCAGCCACAAGAGCAGACACGTTGCAGACAACCAACACATCCTCTGTTTCGATGATCTGCGACTTCACAAAAATCGAAGGTGTACTCAAAGCTGCCAAATACGAAACACACAGGAGAGTAAGTCATCTTCTGCGACATACTTTTGCACCCTGTCCTCCTCATGAATAAAGGCAATGCAACAATGCTCTTTGGTTTTAATTTCAGGTCTAAGTGCATTAAATAGATACTGGGTGGGTGGAGTAGAGGTAACATCACTGCTCTGCGTGGAGAGAGACTGTGCAGACACAGGTTCAATCCCAGCAAGAGCACCTTGTTTAATTCATCTATATACACCAGCACTCTGGTATTTTTTTCAAAACTTAAAGGAACACTGTTAAAAAATAATGTTTTCCTTTTTTTTGCCCTTGAATAATTGGGAAGAGCACATTATTATTGGTGATTTTATTCACCTTTTGGCCCTCGCTGGGCGCATTTCCTCCTCTTCGGCTTCAGGGACTCCCAAAAATGGAAGGCCATCATTCTTTTCCATGCCATTTGCACCCCTACATTACTTGCATAGCATAGGAACTGCAAATTGTGCGCCGCTACAAGACATGCGCACTTTATGAATGCAGGTTCTGTAGCGCATGCACAGATCGGTGGACCGGAGCTGCATGCATGCACAGATCTGATCCATCGTGGCTTCTCTGAGGCCGATCGCTACCACGATTGGGCTCAGAAGGAGTGACGTTGGCATGCTTTCTGCGTGCCAACGTCATTGGTGACCGGCAGCCAGGAAATTAAAATATTCTGGATCCTGGTGATGCTGGGAGGAGGGAGGGAAGAAACTCCTCACCTTCATCCAGCTTTTTAGCCAGATCGAGGGAGGAGAGAGGAAAAGGGCACTCTGCTTACTTTTATAAAGTGGTCAGGATGAGTAAAGTGCTCCTTTAACTTTTATTCCATAAGGTTAAAATCCAAGATGACGACGTTTCAGTTCCATTAAGGAACTTTCATCAGGGCAACAATCAAAGTTTCTTAACCTCCCTGGCGGTATTCCCGAGTGTGATTCGGGGTTAAATTTCACTACCACAAACGGTAACCCCGAGCCACACTCGGGCTGCATACTCACCTCATCCTGCGCTCCCCCGCAGTGTGATCACGGCGAGTTGCTTCCTGGTAACTCTCCCTGCGAGTCACACGATGCAAGGGGGCGGGACCAGGCAGCAAACTGAAAAAAAAAAGGAATACACTGCATTCCAGTGGAAAATTTCGAGCAGCATGACCTGCTCATGAACGGCCACTAGGTGGCACTAAAGGATCAGAAACAGACCATACATATACATAGTTTAATATTGCACCCTTGTTTTCTGAAAGATTTCAGTGTTTATTTTATTGAATATAATTTATTAGCATTATTTTGTAAACTGACCTCTAGAGCACTTAAGCTACATGGTATACAGACTAGGAGATATGTGAATAATAGTGTGGACCATTAACGATAAATTGGGTAACCATTAAAATATTATAATGTTCGTTGGAAACCTATAACCTTGTAATAAATTGAGAGGATAATAAGTATTTGTCCACAACAGCGAGAAAGAATTATAAGCGGCAATGCAGTATAATATGCAGTTAAATTAGGGTTGTTTGAAAGAAACCAAACGAATGCACTCAATAAATACCCAATTTATCGTTAATGGTCCACACTATTATTCACATATCCCCTACTCTGTATACCATATAGCTTAAGTGCTCTAGAGGTCAGTTTACAAGGAAAGTTTTTTCCAATCATGCTAATTAACCCCTTAGTGACCGGGCGGTTTTACACAAATCCGTCCTTTAGTGACCGCTGCTGTTTTTACGTTTCTGCGCTGTTAGGGTTTAGGTCAAATTTTCCTCTTACTCGTTTATTCAACTCACACATATTATACACCCTTTTTCCCGCCATTAAATGGACTTTCTAGAAATACCATTATTTCCATCATATCCAATAATTTACTATAAAAAAAATATGAAATATGATGAAAAAAATGGTAAAAACACACTTTTTCGTAATTTAATCCCCTAAAGCTACAACCACCAATAAAGACCCCGGCTAAATAGTTTCCAAATTTTATCCCGAGAATAGAAATACCCAATTTTTACATGTTTTTACCTTTTAACCATTTCACTGCTGAGCCAGTTCACCTATGTGCGCTGCGCTCATTCTGACCATTTTGTGCTAATTATTTTGAGATGTCAGCCTAGATCCTATTTAATGAAACCCCCCCCAGACAAATTTTTTTTTTAAAAAAAAACACATTTCTTTATTTTATTTAATTTTTTTATAATTTTTTTTTTTTTTTGTTATTTTTTTTTTTAAACCAAACCTGGTCATGTTTGGTATCATTTGAAAGGCCATGATCAGGCCTTTCAAATGATGTCAAATATGACCATCTAGTTGCCATGGATCGGGAGATAAAGGGATCCTTAGGATCCCCTTATCTCTACATGGCAGCTAGATGGTTAACTGGCCCACTGACATCCTCACACATATGGTGAGGTTGTCAGTGGGTGGGGGTGGACCTGGAGGCTAGGCTGACATCCAAGATGTCAGCCCCCCTCCAGGTTCGAATCGCGTTTTGGCGCCAATTGGCGCCGCAACGTGATCCGGCGGCGAAACGGTTAATGCCATACACCGCTGGAAAGGGGAGGCTCTCCCCTCTCCAGCGGTACAAACGGCATCTCCCTAGCTTCAATGGTTGGGGAGATAGAGGGCTCCGAAGGAGCCCCCCCTCCCCTCCATTGAAACACATGGGGGCACCTTCTGATGACGTCACCACGCAGCGTGGCGACGTCATCAGCCTCGCCTGCCCATGTAAATCACATGGGCAGGCTTCCTCCCTGTCAGATCGCCGTGGGATCCGACGAGGGAGGTTAGTATCGGGCGGGAGGGGGATTTGGCGCCGCTGACGTACCCTGTACGTCATCGGGTCTAAGGGAGACCCAAACACAGGACGTACAGGGTACGTCAGCGGTCGGGAAGGGGAAAGCAAACAATCATCTAATCTAATCTATTCTGATATAACTGGATAAGAAATTTTATTTCCAGTGGGAAAGCCAGTTAATATACTTATCAGATTTAATTTCTTCCGTTTATTGTTTTAAATCACTGATTTTTTTTGTTTTTTAACCCCTTAGTGACCGGGCGGTTTTACACAAATCCGTCTTTTAGTGACCGCTGCTGTTTTTACGTTTCTGCGCTGTTAGTGTTTAGGTCAAATTTTCCTCTTACTCGTTTATTCAACCCACACATATTATACACCCTTTTTCCCGCCATTAAATGGACTTTCTAGAAATACCATTATTTCCATCATATCGAATAATTTACTATAAAAAAAATATGAAATATGAGGAAAAAAATGGTAAAAACACACTTTTTTGTAATTTAATCCCCAAAATCTACAACCACCCAAAACGACCCCGGCTAAATAGGTTCAAAATTTTGTCCCGAGACTAGAAATACCCAATTTTTACATGCGTTTGCTTTTTAACCCCTTCACTGCTGAGACAGTTCACCTATGTGCGCTGCGCTCATTCTGACCATTTTGTGCTAATTATTTTTAGATGACAGCCTAGGTCCTATTTAATTAAACCCCCCCCCCAGACAAAAAAACCTTTTAAAAAAAAACATTTTTTTATTTTATTTAATTTTTTTTTTTTTTTTTTTTATTTAATTTTTTTTTTTAAATTTTGTTTTAAAACCAACCTGGTCGTGTTTGGTATCATTTGAAAGGCCATAATCAGGCCTTTCAAATGATGGAAAATATGACCATCTAGCTGCCATGGATCGGGAGATAAAGGGATCCTTAGGATCCCCTTATCTCTACATGGCAGCTAGAGGGTTAACTGGCCCACTGACATCTTCACACATATGGTGAGGTTGTCAGTGGGTGGGGGGGGGACCTGGAGGCTTGGCTGACATCCAAGATGTCAGCCCCCTCCAGGTTTGAATCGCGTTTTGGCGCCAATTGGCGCCGCAACGTGATCCGGCGGCGATACGGTTAATGCCATACACCGCTGGAAAGGGGAGGCTCTCCCCTCTCCAGCGGTGCAAACGGCATCTCCCTAGCTTCAATGGTTGGGGAGATAGAGGGTCCGAAGGAGACCCCCCTCCCTTCCATTGAAATCCATGGGGACGCCTGCTGATGACGTCACCACGCAGCGTGGCGACGTCATCAGCCTCGCCTGCCCATGTAAATCACATGGGCAGGCTTCCTCCCTGCCAGATCGCCGTGGGATCCGGCGAGGGAGGTGAGTATCGGGCGGGAGGGGGATTAGGCGCCGCTGACGTACCCTGTACGTCCGCGGGTCTAAGGGAGACCTGTGGACAGGACGTACAGGGTACGTCAGGGGTCCTTAAGAGGTTAATATACCAATAAAGGTTATGTTTTATTCAACTCTAATTGACAGCCACCTCGGTGACTACTTCTATATATAAAAACACGTTTCCTTTCCAAAAAAATTGAGACGCTTTTAGGCTGGGGTCAGACGAGTGTAGTGTTCACGTCCGTGATTGCGCCTAAAAGTACGTCCGTGATAGCATGACAGAAAGTCCATTGGAGCCTGACACATGAAGTACGTCCGCACTGAACTGCGGACGCACAACGGCCGCGGCAAACGGACGCAGGTTAGGCAAGAACGTAATACTGCTAGAACGGACGTGCGGAGTGCGCCACGTCCACAACGTCCGCATAGCTTTGTGTGTGAGTGATGGAGCGAGGTCAGATGGTCTGCATTTATACGTCCAGCATTTTTGACGGACAGAATGTTTATTCATTGTAATTTATTTTTCCCTCCTACATCCGTCAAAAATAACTTCAGTGAAAAAACGGACTGTGTGACCACTACTGCGTCATCCGTACTGACGATGTCCGTACTGCACGGACGTACAGTCCGTAGAAATCACGCTCGTCTGACCCTAGCCTTAGACACAAAATTTTGAAAAAATTAGACCGCCAGGGAGGTTAATGGGTATAAATATATCTTTACAAATCCCTGAATGCCTCCCCAATGTGGGTCTAATAAAAGCTGTTATAGCTATGCAATGTTTACTTACTGTAAAAAACAACTGGCACCTCTTTCGAATACGTTATAGCATCTACTATGGAGTAGCAAATCGACGACGCCTTCCATTCTTGGTAGTTGCTGATGTTGAGTGACACCCAGCCGGGGCCTCTCATCAGAACTTTTAAAACGGGAGTTTTCCAATTCAGATCGTCACAGTCTGACGTACAGTTTAGGATGACGGTGTCCCCGTAACAAGCCGCCACTCTGTCCGGCGAAACCGTGATTGAACATAAGTTACCTGTCTCTAGAGGGGGGAGAAAAAAAGAGTCAAAAAATACTTTTTGTTTATTTATTATGTTAAGGTTAGAACATTTATTTAAATTACTTTTTTGTGACCAAGAATCCGCCACCACTACTATCAGGGACATGATAGCAACTGCAGCAAGTTAAATGTGTCCGCATTATTCATAATTTTGGCACTCTGGTCTGGAAAAATACACAGCCTGGCCAAAAAACAAAGTCATTGCCTACCATGCAAGCCTGTTATGATCTAGGGTTGTTTCCGTTGGTCAGGTCTAGGTTCAGCAATGTTATGTGCACAAAACATGAGGTCATGTGACTCCCTGAATATACTGAATGAGCAGGTTTTTCCATCAATGTTTTTTTTTTTCCCCAGTTGGCACAGCGGGCATATTCCAGGATGGCAATGCCCGGATTCATCAGGCTCAAATTGTGCGAGAGTGGTTCAGGGAGCTCGAGACCAGTGGCGTCACTAGGGTTGGTGTCACCCGGTGCGGAAACTCATGCTGTCACCCCCTCGACTTGAGCGACGAGCCGCCCCTCAGTTTAACACAAAATGATGTAAACTATTGTTACTCATATGCAGCACTCCCATATAACGCTAAATGTAAGACAATAGATATATTAATTCCTAGCAAAATTACACCATAATATTACCAGATCATATGACGAATACAAAGGAATTCGAATTTATTTAAAACATTTAGAAAATGTTTATTTTAAGGAATAAACTTAATGCCATAAAATAATATGGGGCTTATTTATTTTCATAAAATGCCAGTGTTTGATTTTGGCAATGTGGTAACTAACAACAGACTGTTTTTTGCCTGTGTTCTCTCAAGATTTCAAAATAATAATATAACCCCATATATTCAAAAATTTTAGAATTTGAGATGAGAAGAACACAGGCAAAAAAACACTTTTTGATTTTACTTTTAATTGGATTTTACAATTGATTTGTCAGGCTCAGCTCAGCTGTTTCACACAGACTCACACTGTCTAGACGCTCTGTCTCTCCCGACTCGAGTCCTCAGAAGACAGCCAGAGCCCAGAGCTGCCCAGGCAGCAGGTGAGAGGGACTGGGACTGGGAGCAGCCGAGCAGGAGGCACCACGCACCGCACACACGCCTCAGCTCCCGCGCGCTTCTAAAGAAAATGCGCCACGGCACGAGGGAGCTGTTAGGCGGTGGGCGGGCTGCCGCCGATGAGAGGCGTCAGCGCGCAGGCGCGGCTCTGAATTCCCTTGAGCGGCGTCAGAGGGGGTGGGATCTGCGCGGCCATCTTTGATGCATCACGTGCAGCGTGGCGACGGCGTGCGCTCGAGTGTCGCTGTGTGCAGATAGAGAGTAATGCGGCACAGCGCAGCAGCATGATGCTCCACCTCCACCCATCATGGATGGATGTGGAGGATCATGCTGCCGCGTTGCGCCGCATTACTCTATCTGCACTGCACAGACACTCGAGCTGCACGCCGTCGCCACGCTGCATGTGACGCATCAAAGATGGCCGCGGGCGCCGGGCGGCACTGGCAGCATGATCCTTCCTCCGGCTCCAGATGACTGGCGGTGCCGGAATCAAAGATGGCCGCGGGCGGCGTGGCGGCATGATGAAGATCCACAGTCCACTCCAGACCAGGAAATGGAATCCTCCACTGTCCACATCCGATCCGGATCACCTCCTCCATGGGGGGGGGTCCTCCATGGGGGGGGGTAACCTGCACGGCGGACGGAAAAAAAAAAAATCCTCAAAAAAAACTCAAACAGCTTGTGACGGTGTCACCCCGCCAAGGGTGTCACCTGGTGCGGGCCGCCCCCACCCAGCGACGCCACTGCTCGAGACATAATTTTCACACATGGATTGTCCACCGCACAGTCCAGACCTTAACCCCATTGAGAATCTTTGGGATAATGTGCTGGAGAAGACTTTCCGACTCTCCCATCATCAATACAAGATCTTGGCCACAAATTAATGCGACTCTGGTCGCAAATAAATGCTGTGACATTGCATGAGCTTATCGACACAATGCCATGGCAATCACAGCAAAAGGCGCGACAACCAAATATTACAGTGTGTGACTTTTTTTGACCAGACAGTGTACAAATTCCATAAAGGTAAACAAAGGATTATGAGACACATGGACCGGTGGTAAAATTTTAGCCTGCTCCATCCTGTCACCCTTATTTAGAGGTGTGCACAGCTGAAAAGTTTGTTTAGTTTTAAAAGAATTTCGTTTTCGAAATTTCGGAGTTAATTTAGTTTCGGATTGATTCAAAATTTGTTATATCAATTCAATAGTTGATATCAAATCGAATTTTGGATCATTCAATAAAACCCTAATTTATCAAATTTTGCTGATAAAAGGCAATCTAGGATTAAATGTCTCTCTGCAGTATAATTAATGCAGCATATGAATCCACACACTGCTGGGAAGCGCCTCTCTGCAGTATAATTAATGCAGGATATGAATCCACACACTGCTGGGAAGCGCCTCTCTGCACAGTATAATAACGTAGCATATGAATCCACATACTGCTGGGAAGCCCCTCTCTGCGGTATAATTAATGCAGCATATGAATCCACACACTGCTGGGAAGCGCCTCTCTGCAGTATAATTAATGCAGCATATGAATCCACACACTGCCGGGAAGCGCCTCTCTGCAGTATAATTAATGCAGCATATGAATCCACACACTGCCGGGAAGCGCCTCTCTGCAGTATAATTAATGCAGCATATGAATCTACACACTGCTGGGAAGCGCCTCTCTGCGGTATAATTAATGCAGCATATGAATCCACACACTGCTGGGAAGCGCCTCTCTGCAGTATAATTAATGCAGCATATGAATCCACGCACTGCTGGGAAGCGCCTCTCTGCGGTATAATTAATGAAGCATATGAATCCGCACACTGCTGGGAAGCGCCTCTCTGCAGTATAATTAATGCAGCATATGAATCCACACACTGCTTGGAAGCGCCTCTCTGCAGTATAATTAATGCAGCATATGAATCCACACACTGCGGGGAAGCGCCTCTCTGCAGTATAATTAATGAAGCATATGAATCCACACACTGCTGGGAAGCGCCTCTCTGCAGTATAATTAATGCAGTATATGAATCCACACACTGCTGGGAAGCGCCTCTCTGCAGTATAATTAATGCAGCATATGAATCCACACACTGTGGGTAAGCACTTCTCTGCAGTATAATTAATGCAGCATATGAATCCTACAAGAAAAGAGAAGTGAAGCGCACACGTGGATTTGAACAAGACAAACATACTTTGCTTCCTTGCTAGATGGACACATTCATGGCTTACATTGCCTCAAACAAAATACAGCCGGTATACTACAATAAAAATACCAGTCGGTACCAAAATAATCCCATAGGTTTCAATGTTAAAAAATCCAGTGTTTATTAACCCCTTAGTGACCAGGCGGTTTTAAGCAAATCTGTCCTTTAGTGCCCGCTGCTGTTTTTACGTTTCTGCGCTGTTTGTTTTTAGGTCAAATTTTCCTCTTAGGTCCATGTCAGATGAACGCAGTGATCACGTCCGTGTCGCCACACAGTTTAACGACCGTCGTAGCATAGAATCATGATCAATAGAGAGCCACACACGAGGTACGTGCGCACCGAACTGCGCACGCACAACGCACATGGCAAATGGATGCAAGTTAGGCAAGAACGTAAAACTGCTATGACAGATGTGCAGAGTGCGCCGCCTTTGCGTAGCGGCCTGTGTGCGTGATAATGCGACATTAGACACAGCGCATTTGAGGCGTGCATCACGTTGACGTACAGACGTTTTTTAGGTCTGGCTGACTGTACTTGTCATTTAATTTTAATAAATTTTTGTTCCCATATCTCCTTTTTTGTTCTACATCCGTTAAAAAAAACAAAAAACTGTGGTGTCTACCGTATCTTCTGTCAGTACGTACGTCTGTTGTGCACGGACGCAGAGTGCGCTCAGATTGCGTTCATCTGACAGCCTAACTCGTTCATGTAACCAACACATATTATACACCGTTTTTCCCGCCATTAAATTAACTTTCTAAAATAATAGAATTTCCATCATATCCTATAATTTACTATAAAACAAAATATGAAATATGATGAAAAAATGGTAAAACCACACTTTTTTGTAATTTATTCCCCAAAATCTACAACAGCCAAAAAAGACCCCGTCTAAATAGTTTCAAAATTTTTACATGTTTTTGCTTTTTAACCCATTCACTGCTGAGCGAGTTCAGCTATGCGCGCTGAGCTCATTATGATCGTTTTATGCTCAAATGTTTTAGATGCCAGCCTAGGTCCTATTTAATTTAACCCCCCAGACAACTTTTTAAAAAAAATATATATATATATATTTTTTATTTATTATTTATATATATTTTTTATTTTTGTTTTACACCAAACCTGGTCATGTATCATTGGAAAGGCCATGATCAGGCCTATCCATTGATGTCAAACATGACCCTCTAGCTGCGACGGATCGGGATAAAAAAGGGATCCAAATGGTCCCCCTATCTCCACTTGGCAGCTAGGGGTTAACTGGCCCACTGACATCCTCACATATATGGTGAGGATGTCAGTGGGTGGGGGGAGACCCCGAGGCTTGGTTGACATCCAAGATGTCAGCCTCCTCCAGGTTTTGTCAGATCAGTTCAGATATGAAATTTCTAGAATTCATCCTATTTCGCAGGACTGTTTAAATTTTGGGCCAGAAATTTCTTTCAAACAGACAATCTGTCTACCTGGGGTTAAAATGTAACCAGAATGAGCTTTCTAGACAATGGACCTGTTAAATTCGTTGACAAATCGCAAACCAGGGCTCCCCTCTATCAGATTATAAGGACAAGGGAAGCAACATCCATTGTTCAGAGACTGGGAGAAGTAAACTTTCAGGGGCCATTCTGGTTGTAAAACCCCAGATGTTAAATCACCTTGTCTTGAAACTAAATGAATACGATGGTCACGTATAAGCTCTATCTAGCCATGCAAAACCTTGGATAATGGTGAATTGCATAAACTGTAGAAAAAAAAAGGTTAATGATTTTTTTTAAAGTAGCAGTAGATATTACCTGCATAACCAGTTTGTAATGCCATACTATAGGCGATATGATCTGTAACATTATATTATACAAGGTGCCTAGGTGGTATTTGAATATTTAATTTATGTAGCGAGTTATAATAGATAATCATGGGACTGATATTTTATAAAAGATAGAGCCCATACCACATTTAATTGATAACGAGTGTCTCTTGTATTAACATTTATAAAACAGATTAAATCTGTTCATTGATGAATGAATTTTAAGGAATAAATCACGAATGAATGAATCTTAAGGAATATCACGAAACATGTATGCCTGTCTGCAGAATTCTCATACACACATATCTCTAGATATAAATAACGAGTGTAGCATGCATGCATGCCGCGCGAAATATGTCGGCGTTTCATGGATAGCAATAATAATGATATTGTTAGGAACATCTCTGCAATCACAAGCCAGGTATCCAGATCTCAACACGATGGCCACCATCACATTCTGCAATATTCTATCATCCCAATTGTATTTTGTGTCTGCATGTATTAATTTCTGGCTGATTATCCTCTAAATTGCTGCATTTTTAGATAGAATATGTAGCGAGTCTTTCACTAGTGCTCCTCCCCCATTACAAAGGCCTCTGACACCTAGAAACTTACCTGAATTAATTTCCTTTTCACACAGAAACACACAGCAAAAGTTTCATTTTAACACTGATCAGTCCCACCCCCCCCCCCCACCCAGGACCGGCCTCTAATTTCAGGCATCCTTTCCAGCTGTCTCCACTTCTCTCTAATTACTCTTACTAATACCAGGCTTCTGGTCTCTCCCATGCAAGCTCTGCAGTGGTTTTCTGGCCACCAGCTCCGCCTCCCCCTGCTGGAATTGAAACTGCAAGGTCCACATACTGCTGCACAATGCTCTCCCTGTCTCTTCTACTCTTTTACTCTGCATTCATCCTAAAATGGAACTCCTGCCTCTGTTCCACCAACCCCTCCACTATTTTCATCTCTCCCTCTCGTATAAGACATTCCCATATGGGGAAGTCTGCCACCCAACTCACTAATACACATCACTGCCCCAACCAGTCCATCACTCTCACATTGCAGTCCTCTCCTCTTGTTTCCACCCCAACCCTTCTAGATTGTGAGTTCTCATGGGAATAGGGCCCTCGTTTCCTCATGTATCAGTTTATCAAATGTTGTTCAATGTATTGTAACCCTGTCTGTATCGTACCCATTGTTCAGCGCTACAGAATATGATGGCACTTTATAAATAAAGTATAATAACCCCATGGAGTCCCTGGATATAGTATAAAATGACCCCAAACCATTAAAGATAGGTTACTGCTTGGTCACATACATTAATTAATTCCTGTAGAAGGTTGAATGTTTGATCTGAGAGTGCCATCTACTGGCCAGGTAGAATAACACCTGGACAGAAACCTGAAGTTAATCAATATATATATCCACCAATCAAATGAGGACACATATTCATGGGGTACAGCTAAACTGGGTGGGAGACCGCTATAAAGTGGGGATACTCCAGAGAGAAAGGAGGACACTTAGAGAATGTTTGGAGAGACCTTGGGGACACCTGGAGGGGAGAAAGGGCCAGATACCATCAGGGCCAATCCATTAAGACCCGACCACACCCGAATCCTCTTACCACACTCTATCTTTACTACCAGATGGTAAAGTATAGTTGAATAAGTTCAACTTGATATCTATGTCTTAACTGCATTGTCACTGCTTTATATGTCCATCACCTATTAATGAATATAAATAAACTATTTTGCTGTTGAAGCCTAAACAGTAGAATAGTTAGCCTTTCCGCTCTACTGCAGAGGAGCGCTAAAGGAAGCACTATTACGGGCGGCCGTGTTGCTCGCCCTAATTTAGTGAAATTATTTATATTCCAAGAATACTGGATGTGGACATCTAAAAATCAATTTTGTCCCCATAGTGAGATACGCTGGAACTGAGAAATAGTTTTTATATATCAAGTGCCATCAGTTCCATCAGCAAAACAAACATAACCCCTTTCCTACATATTGCAGACCTTTCGATTGAATGTTAAGTCAATAGGAAGTTTTTGTTAACTCATGCTGAATGGATTGCTGAGTATTGCTGCTGTGATTGATCTGTGGAAGAGATAGTCTACCTATCGAGTGTGTTATGTAGCTCCCTGAAGGAAGTTGCATTTAGTGAATCGGCCCCCACAATAATAAATTGTGCTGCAGGTGATGCCCAGTAACTGAGTGTTCTTAGCTAGGTTGAGGATTGTTTTGTAATGGGAGAGGTTTAAGTGGGTAGAATAGAACTTGGTGCTTAAGGATTGATTTGTGCATAGGTGTGGTGCAGTCTATAAACCTATGCTGTTTGTTCATTAGATTATTGCATGTCGCAGTATTGCTACTAATCACTATCCGTAATTACTTTTAAAATTGTATCTTGCTGATCAGTTGATAACATATGATTGTATGAAACTTGACGTGTGAATAAATTTTGATTTTAATTGTTTTACCGTTACGCAGTCTCATATCATCTTTATTTATGATTTTATTGTGAATAAAAATATCTAGATAGCCTCAAAAGAACTTGGTATAATGCGCTATATATTTGTTAAGACGTATATTCATTGATTGGTGATTAATCCTTATTTTTAGGGGTAAATAACCAAATTATACCAGTGGTATTGGAGGCACTGTCATTAATGATATATATATATATATATATATATCATCATTAATGTCTATAGTAAAAGAAAATACACGTCATAATTAATATAACCCTGACAGTTTGAATAGCGATCTGGCAGCGAAATGGTTAATGCTATACACCGCTGAAAAGGGGAGACTCTCCCCTTCCCAGCAGTGCAAAAAGCATCTCGCTATCTTTAATGATTGGGGAGATAGAGGGCTCCAAAGAATCCCCCTCTCCGTCCTGGATTTTACTGCAGGCTCCAATGGGTGCCTGCCGATGACGTCATCACGCAGCGTGATGACATTATCGTGCCTGCCGGCCCCCCGGAAACAGCAAGGCAGGCATCCAGCCTGCCAAAGATGCCGCGGGAGCCGGCGAGGGAGGTAAGTATTGGCGGGAGGGATGTTAGGAGCCCTCTGACGTACCATGTACGTCCGCGGGTTTAAGGGAGACCCGTGGGAGTGACATACATGGTACGTCAGCGGTCGGGAAGGGGTTAAATATTTATTAAACCATAAAAAAAATCAAGTGCAGCAATAAGACATTTTTTTATTTTTTTGGAGTTTTTTAAGCATTTGTTTTTAATTTTTTTCAAATAACGAGGCATGTTTTTTTTTTTTGCTGAACACAGCTGTACTATTTTATCACAGTCCATCTGCGATCAGCAATGAATTAGATACATTACATTGTGTCAGATACACAGAGAACTCCGAGCGAGCCTTAGGCTCGGGTCAGAGGAACGTAGTTTTCATGTCCGTGATTGCGCCCAAAAGTATGTCCGTGATAGCATGACAGAAAGCCCATTGGAGCCCGACACACAAAGTACGTCCGCACTGAACTGCGGACGCACAATGGCCGCGGCCCACGGACGCAAGGCAGGCAAGAACGTACAACCCCTAGAACGGCCGTACAGAGTGCGCTGCATCCGCCTAGCGGCCTGTGTGCGTGAGGAGGAGACGTCAGATGCACCTGTTTTGCGGCCTACACATAACGTCCAGACTGCAGAAACGTCAGGGGTGGCTGGAGTATTCTGGACGCTGGGGAGTGTGTTGTGGATGCTGGGGAGTGATTTGTGGACGCAGGGGAGTATTTTGTGGACGCTGGGGAGTGATTTGTGGATGCAGGGGAGTATTTTGTGGACGCGGCAGGTGACATGGACGTGGAGCGAATTATCACCGAAGTGGGGGAGCACCCTGAATTGTGGGACACTGTCAGCGAACATTATAAGGACAAGACCCGTAAGACAGACGCATGGGCAGCAGTGGCGAGGGCGGTGTACCCTGCATATGACACATGGTCTGATCACGAACAGAAAGTGCAGAGTGAGTATATGATTATTTAATTCATAATCAAAAGCATATTGAATAGAAAATAAATGTAACTGACAAATGGATTTATGAACGTCACATGTCAAATGCTCCCCATCTGCCAGGGCACCTCACCAGCTTCGCTAGTGAAATAGGTTGCCAGGGCATCGCGATACCTGTTACTGTGTCGATTCAGAGGCATGACATCATCATTAATGAATTCCTCCATACCAATAACAGACAACGAGTCATCCAAGTTAAAACCATCCCTCCCACGAACAAAATTATGCAACACACAGCAGCATTTCACTATATCTACACAAAAATCTATTTGCACATCTAGCGGCCTATGAAATATCCTCCACTTGTTGCTCAGTATGCCAAAGCTACACTCGACATACCGTCTCGCCCGCGACAGCCTGTAATTAAACACCCGCTTCTGTGACTGCCGCGTCTGTGCCAGGCAAAGGTGTGGGTCTGGGGATGTTCAGGGTCCCACTCTCTATTCCATTCCACAGTGTGGAGTTCATGAACAGTGTGGAGTCAGATTCCTTCCCGTATGACCCCACATCCACACAGACAAAATAATAGTTGGCATCTGCGACTGCCAGTAGGCCAATTGAAAAAAAATGTTTATAATTGTGATACAGTGAGCCACTCTGCAGTGGCTTCACTATGCAGACATGTTTCCCATCCACGGCTCCCAGGCAGTTTGGGAAGTTCGCTCTGTCCAGGAATCCCTCAGCAATTCGTGCCCATGACTCGTCTGTGGGTGTTGGCATACATTCCTCCCTCGTGTCCCATATTGTCTGGCACATCTTGCGAACAATCTCACCCGCTGTAGATCTGCCAACACGGAAATTATAATGCAGGTCCTTCAGACTGCATCCACTGGCAAGATACCTATGGAAAAACCAAAATGCGTGTTATGATCACATTGCATGAACCACACCTAATATAATTCTTCTGTTTTGCAGCCCGTGAGGTCATCGTGAAATGGAGGACGGTCAGGGATAATTATACGCGGGTCCTCAAAAAAGATGCAGAATTGGCACGCTCTGGATCTGCGGCGAGGAGGGGCCGCAGTTCTGTATATGCCGAGCAGCTCTCATTCCTGCGACGGACCCTCGAACCACGACCTATGGCAAGCAGCATCGATGTCCCGTCAACATCCGGGGCACAGCGAGACGTCATGCCATGTGGTTCAGCCACCTGCTCTGAAGATGTGGAACAGGGTGGAGGCGAATCGCATTTGGAGGAGGAGACCGCTGCACAGGAGCCAGATACTGCACGATCGGACACCACCAGACCGGCGCCCAAGAGGAGAAGACCACCGGGTACAGAGTTCGAGCATGCCATGGTGACATTTATGGATGCTCACCAACCAGCACCACCACCTCCACAATGCCGCTTCTGGGACGATGATGACATGACCTTCCACCATTCGTGTCTGCCCATGTTGCACCAGATGAGCCTGGCTCAGAAGATGGAGTACCGCTGGCGAACATTGGACACCATCGACGACATTTTGAGCCGCCCACCAGTACCACCTGTGCCTCGCAGTGGTGTGGCCCACACACAATATGCCGGTGGTTATTACCGGCAGCCACAGCCACGACATCAACCCATATCCCCCGGTGCAAGGTCACAACCACCCCCTGGGTCAGAGTACTACCAAGGTCACATGCCCGGTCCTTATGACCGAGATCCTCAATATGAGGATTTGTAGCTTTCTGTCCTTGTCATACCTGTTTCTTCTATGCGTTGGAAGCATATGTTTTCCCTGTATTTGCCACATGTTTGTGGCCTCTGTCATTTTCCTTTTATAAATTTTATGTTCATGAATTCATTCTTTGTTTTGGAATTTACATTATTGTGCATGAAACACAGATTTTTATGTCATTGTTGGCGGTGTCATGCATTATTGAGTATGTGTGATGATATGCGATGCGCATGTGTGTGTGTGTATGCATGTGCGAGCGGGCATATCACTACACACGGACAATGTGGGCTCTGAACACCGAGCACATGTCTGCTGACTGGCAGGGAAGTCGTGAATGCTGGTGTTTGATGGTACTTACCGCAACATGATGACCAGCATCTCCTCTGGTGGTATGGCGTCCCTCATGTTTGTGTCCCTCTTCATCAATGGCTCACGTACCTTCGACAACAGTTCGAAGGAGGGGATGGACATCCGCAGGTAGTTGAAGAACTTTGCCGGGTCCCTCTCTCGCAGTGGCCTGTACAGCGTCACAAAGTGGCCATGCATGTATCTAGCAGCGTTGATGGGGTGAACCATGATCGCCGTTGTCGCTTGTTCCTGAGGTGTAGGTAGCCCGTAGCGGCGAACACAAATACTTGAACTGCATCCATCTTGGGTAAACCCACCATCCACAATATGGCTTCTTTATACCCTTATACCCTTTTCCCCTCGTTTTCTTCAATCTGCAATTAATTTGGTTACTCCTATTTCACTTTTTCATATTGATCCGTGAAGAATCACGGACGTGATCACTGACTGTGTGGCCACTACTGCGTCTTCCGTATTAACGTACGTCCGTACTGCACGGACGCACAGTCCGTACAAAATGCACTCATCTGACCCCAGCCTTAGTCTTGGTCCTGACAGTGAAACATAGTATTATACTATCAGGGTAATTCAAAGAGAACCGAAAAGTCACCGCACGTTCGGTGACTTTTCGTTCTCTTTAATTCGGTTGGTTTTCCGATACCATTTCGGCGACCCTGCGGTGTATTCAGAAAGCACCACAGGGTCCCCGAATTGCAGGGAAAGGCCACCGCAAACCCGACGAAAACTAACCGCAAAACCCGGTGAATGCACGCTGAAAACCTGCAAAAACATCTGGATTAAGCCGCCAAAAACGCCAGAAAAACCCGAGCAGGAGCCGATCACACACAGCGAAGCCACCGGAAAAAGCCGACATCGCAGACGAAGGCAGTGAATAAATTAGAAAAACAGTTTGCTTGAATGTTTGAAAAGTGAAACGCTGTTTGCAAAGAAACTACTGAGTGAAAATGTCTGAAATTTACATATGAGGTCCAGGAATGATAATAAAAAGGGCTGTTACAGAAAAAATAAATAAACTTAAAAAAAAAAAATCGGATTTTTTAAAAAAAAAATAATTAAAATCCAGAAAAATGCTTAAAATATCCTAAAAAAATCGATAAATAAAGAGACTCTTTACTGCAGAATTTTATAATGAACGGTTTATTAGATATTGAATTAAAATGGGAATATTTTTAACATTGAAGCCTATGGGACCGCCTGAATAAACCTGCCGAATTAAACCACCGAATGGCAGGGCATTTCTGCTGGTTTGTGTTCTCTGAATTGCTTTTTTATGAGGATTTCACTGCCCTCGAACAAGCACCGAACAGGCACCGTATATGCAGGCAATTCGCCAGGATTTGGCGAATTGCATGCTCTCTGGATAGCCGAATGGCCAAGAAAGGTAACCGAACGTTGATTTTCAGCGTTCGGTTACCTTTCTCAAGCAATTCGGATCTCTTTGGATAACCCTGTAGGTTTCACTTTCAGGAGTCAGGACCAAGGCTAAGGCTGGGGTCAGACTAGCGCACTTTTAACGTGCGTTCTGGCGCACTTAATTACGGCCGCACTAGCAGCAAATGAAGGGGAATGACGGCCAATATACGAAGTACGGCCGCATGAAAGTCCGGCCGTGTAACGCAAGTGGAATTTGAACGCATTTTCTTGAACGCAGAACCGCTAGTACTGACGTACAGAGTGCGCTGCGGCGGCATAGCGGCGTGTGTGTGTGATTAGGAGATGTCAGACTCTGCTGATGTCCAGCCAACAAAACGTCCAGACGCAAAAAGGTTTTTTACTGACGATCCGTAATAAATCACGCATGAAAATGCGCGTCGTCTGACCGTTTTTGCGCATTCCATGAAAAAATATGTCAATGCGTTCGGACGCACTTTTTGACGTTCGCGGGGAAAAATGCTTTCGTTTGACCCTAGCCTTAGACTCGCTCGGAGTTCTCCGTGGTTCTGACACAATGTAATGTATCCAATTCATTGCTGAACGCAGATGGACTGTGATAAAATAGTACAGCTGTGTTCAGCAAAGAAAAAAGCACGCCTCGTTATTACATTTAAAATAAATTAAGAAACCTTAATCAGCCCAAAAACTCCAGAAAAATGCCCAAAAATCATAAAAAATAAACAGAATGGCTTCTTGCTGCAAGTGAAAAAAATAAACGGTTTAAGAAATATTTAATAAGAAAGGAAATATTTTTTACATTGAAACCTATGGGATTCTCCTGTTTAAACAGGGCGAACTGCAGCACCGAAAATTAGGGCATTTCACTGACATAAAACTTCACCCAAAAAATCACGAGAAATGCCAAAATAACCCTAAAAAAAAAATAAACGCAGATACTTCTTGCTGTAAGTGAAAAAAATAAACTGTTTAATAAATAGTTAATAAAAAGGGGAATATTTGTTACATTGAAACCTATGGGATTCTCCTGTTTAAACCTGGCGAACTGCAGCACCGAAAATCAGGTCATTTCACTGACAATGCGGTGTTGTTATTCAGTGTTTTCTGTATAGATTAACCATTACTTCTCTATGGGGTATTTCACTGCAGCCAAACTGCACTAAACAGCACCATGGCGAACTGAAGCACCAAAAATCAGGGCATTTCACTGACTTAAAATTTCACCCAAAAAAAAAATATCGCAAAAATTGCCAAAATAATCCTAAAAAATAATTTGCTATATCAATTCGAATTTCGGATCACTAAATAAAAACCTCAATCAAATTTTGCTGTTAAAAGACAAGCTAGGGTTAAATATTAAGCTGTTTTAGAGAATTAGTATTTCAGTCAAATTAACAAGGACAGGTGCTTGTGAAACTAAATGAATTCCTTTCATAAAGTTGTTTGCTGACTGTTGTATGTATTTTAACTTAAAATCAATTCGATAGTTGATATATCAACTATAGAATCGATATTAAATTGATATATCGATTTGAATTTCAGATTACTAAATAAAACCCCAATTAATCAAATTTTTCTTTTATGATGGCACAGTATAACGAAATAAATTCGTTGCATACCATTATGTTTCATTTAGAATCAAATCGATTCGTTATTTCGGAAGTACTTTCGAAACACGAAGTAACGTAATTCGTTACGAATTCCAATTCATTCCGAAACGAATGCACACCTCTACCCTTATTGTTTCTTTGACCCAATCTCTACCATCCATATCCCTCCAGCCCACCCTGCAAGTCTGCTCCAAGCTCTCACACCCTATCGATCCCAACTGCACTGAGCCTATCAGGGTTATTCAGAGAGAGGTGAAAACCAGGAGAATGACTGGAGAATGGAAAAATCTAGGTCAAAATAGCCAATTTGGAAAGTGAGATGAAAGGGAGAATTTTTCTGGTTTGGCTATTTTGACCTCGAATTTTCCATTCTCCAGTCATTCTCCAGCTTTTCACCGCTCTCTGAATAACCCTGTATGTATTGTTATTCTCATCTCTACTGCACCTAAACCACATCTCTCTCCACCCCATCGAGCCCTAACCCTATCCCCCTCCTCAAGCTGGCTGCATTGGTGCCATAATTGTTAGCTTTTGTCTGGGCTTAGAGGGTGGGGCTGCATCTCCAAAAAAAAAAAGGAAACAATTCCAACTCAGATCCTGAGTAAATTGACTTTATACAAGTCAGCGCTACGGAACTTGTTGGCGCTTTATAAATACTGTAACTGTACCTTTTCATCTGTAAACAGCAATAGATAAAAACGTCAAAGAAAGGCATGTCCTTGCCACAATAACAGAGCAGCTTATTTTCATGGACGCTAAACAAAGTGGATATACAGCATATTAAAAAAAAAAGGGAGATTAAAGGGATACTCCAGGCAATATGACCATCTCAGCTTTTTAAGGTGGTCATATTGCCTGAAGTATCCCATTTTTTTCCCCCAGCCTTCTACGTTTTCCCGATCGGCTGATATTGCTGAGAGAAGCGGTGGACTTTACTCCGCCCTCCCAGCTGTCAATCAGCCGATCGGGTTTCAAGGTCCCGCGTTTTGGAACTCTCTGCAAAGTTGGGACAAGCGCGATGACGTCCCACCGCTCCGGCAACGGGCAGGAGAAGGAGCCGGAGCCGTCGCCTCCTCCTTCTCCTCCTCCTAAGTTTTTAGACGAGCAGGCGGGGTGAACTTCAGCTCACCTCGCCGCTCGTGAACGCGCGCTGCTCTGCGCATGCGCGGTTGAATGAGCAGGATTCCGGGAGGAAGCCTGCTGATTGGCTGGTTTACGTCATAGGCGCGCATGCGCGTTTTGCACGTAAACCTTTAGCCAAGTTCCAACTTTACCACGACGGGAGCGGAAGAGGAGGGAGGTGAGTAAAAAAAAAAAAGTATTACATTTAAAAAAATAAATATATATATACTGAATGACTAGTTAGGGCAATATGTATAATATAACGTAAAAAAGAAGAGGGGTGACTTTCAGCCTGGAGTGTTCCTTTAAAACGGAATTAAGATAAACCTAAAGAAGTGAAGTTGGCGAACAGCTCACAGACTCTGTGTACGGGAATTAGTAGACAGTCTGTTGTTCTTGTGACATGCCGGTTATTGAACGCGTGCCGTGAATTCGTGGGTGAATTAAATATTTGAGAAATACCCCCAGAAAACAAAAGAACGTGAAAGTATGACCATAACCCACTTACCCCAGAGGGTCGTCAAGACAAGCAGGGTAATGAGGGGTACACTGGGTGCTTTCATAGCGGAGGCTTGTCGGCGAATGCTTGCTGTGTTTTGCAATTTACAGCATGTCATCGCCCACAGCAGGATAGGGTGGAAATGATCATTCATTTCCTTCCATTTATCCAACGAAATGCGGTGCGGTTCGACGATAGCGAAATTGTCTGATAGAAAAATAATGGTTGATGTATTCACAGGACCCTGAACTGCAACAAAGTGTCAGTGAAATGCCCTGATGTTCGGCGGTTCAGTTCGACAGGTTTGAACAGGCGAATCCCATAGGATTCAATGGAAAACAATATTTTTTCGTTTTTATTTATTTTTTATTCAGTTATTTATTCTTTTCCCTTTCAGTAGAAAGCCTTGTTATTTGGGTTTTTTTTAAAGCGAAATTTTTGATTCTCATTTTTTCAATGGCTTTTTTTTTTAATTCTTTAACAGACCGTTTTATTATTTTTTATAGGACCTTTTCATGCATTTTTATTGATTTAAAAGCTTTTTAAAGGACAGCAGTCCCTCCCCAGTACAGCGGCGTCCGTTGGCTGATCAGCGTATCTTTGGCTAGGGTCAGACTAACGCAGTATTAATGTATGTTTAGTCGCACGAAATCACGGCCGTGCTAGCAGCAAATGACGTCCAATGCCGGGCAGCATACGAAGAACGGCCGCACAAAAGTGCGGCTGCGCAACGCAAGTGGCAAACGAACGCATTTTTCGAGAACGTCAAACCGCTAGTACTGACGTACAGAGTGCGCTGCGTCCGCTAGCGGCGTGTGTGCGTGATTAGGAGACGTCAGACGCTGCTAATGTCCGGCCAACATAACGTCCAGACGCAAAAAGTGTTTTATTGATGATCTGTACAAAATCACGGACGAAAATGCGCATCGTATGACCGCTATCGCGTATTCCGTGACAAAATACGTCCATTCGTTCGAACGCACTTTTTCACAAACAACGCGAAAAATGCGTTAGTCTGACCCTAGCCTTTGGCGGCGTGCGATGGTCAGTTCGGTTGATCGTCTGCTTTTTTCCGCAGCATTCAGCACTCTTTGAGCAGTTCGGTGGTTGGCGGCAGCGCTCAGCAGTCTTTGGCGGCTTTTCCCTGCAGTACAGGACCCTGCAGTGAATACTGAATTGTCGCAGACATTTCGGTGCTCTCTTGTTCCCTGCACTTCGGGGGAAATCAAATGCCGAAATCTCACTGATAACCCGCCGCAACCGCCGCAAAGAACACATCAGAAAAAGCAGACGAGCCACTGATCACAGCGCAGACCGACCACCGGAAACAAATGACAAGCTGACGAAAGAGGTAGAAAAAAAACAAAAAGCAATACGATTGAAAGTTTGAAAATTGAAACTCTGTATGCAAAAAATCTACTGAATGAAAAAGCCTGGAATTTACATAGACGATCCTATGAATGATAAGAAAAAGGGCTGTTGCAGAAAAAAGAAAAAACGCTTTTTTTAAAAAAAAAAACAGGAAAGAAATTTGGCCGAAAAATGCCTAAAAGATCCCAAAAAAACATTAATAAAGAGACTTTTTACCGCAGATTAAAATAATAAACGGTTTATTAGATATTGGATCATTAACCCATTGCTTACTGAAAAATTTCAACAGGGTAATTCAAAGAGATTCGAAAAGTCATCGCACGTTCGGTGACCTTTCGTTCTCTTCAATTCGGTGCAAATCGGCTTTCCCATTTCGGCCACCCTGCGGTGTATTCAGCAAGCACCACAGGGCTGTCGAAGTGCAGGGAAAAGCTGCCGAAAACCTGGCGAATGCATGCCGAAAACCCGTAAAAACATCTGGATTAACCCGTCGAAGACGCCGGAAAAACCCGAGCAGGAGCCGATCACAGGCAGAGCAGCTGCCGGGAAAAACCTGACACTGCAGACGAATGAAGTGAATAAATTAGGAAAACAGTTTGCATGAATGATTGAAAAGTGAAACGCTGTTTGCAAAGAAACTACTGAGCGAAAATGTCTGAAATTTACATATGAGGTCCAGGGAATGATAATAAGAAGGGCTGTTACAGTAAAAATAAGTAAACTTAAAAATAAATCAGATTTTTTTTAAAAAAAAAAAAAATTAAAATCCAGAAAAATGCTTAAAATATACTAAAAAAAATCTATAAATAAAGAGACTCTTTACTGCAGAATTTTATAATGAACGGTTTATTAGATATTGAATTAAAACGGGAATATTTTTAACATTGAAGCCTATGGGATCGCCTGAATAAACCTGCCGAATGAAACCACCGAATGGCAGGGCATTTCGGGAACCTTTCACTGCTGGTTTGTGTTCTCTGAATAGCCGAAGCTGTACTTTTTCATGGGGATTTCACTGCCCTCGAACAGAAACCGAACAGGCACCGTATGTGCCGGCAATTCGCCAGGATTTGGCGAATTGCCTGCTCTCTGGATAGCCGAATGGCCAAGAAAGGTAACCGAACGCTGATTTTCAGTGTTCGGTTACCTTTCTCCAGCAATTCGGATCTCTTTGGATAACCCTGTAAGTTTCACTTTCAGGAGTCAGGACCAAGGCTAAGACTCGCTCGGAGTTCTCTGTGGTTCCGACACAATGTAATGTATCCAATTCATTGCTGAACGCAGATGGACTGTGATAAAATAGTACAGCTGCGTTCAGCAAAGAAAAAAACACGCCTTGTTATTACATTTAAAATAAATTAAGAAACCTTAATCGACCCCAAAAAATCCAGAAAAATGCCAAAAAAATCATAAAAAATAAACAGAATGGCTTCTCTGAATAGAAGAAGCATTGCTTCTCTATGGGGATTTCACTGCCCTCGAACAGGCACCGAACAGGCATCGTATGTGCAGGCAATTCGCCAGGATTTGACAAATTGCCTGCTCTCTGGATAGCCGAATGGCCAAGAAAGGTAACTGTATGCTGAATATCAGCGTTCGGTTACTTTTCTCCAGCAATTCGGATCTCTTTGAATAACCCTGCAAATTTTGGCTCAAAACAGGTGAAATGTAAAACAAACTCTCCAATTCAACGATTCTTTTAACTACTTCACTACTCAGCACTTTTTGTTGTAAAAAAACATTTCTCATAACATTTATTTGCAACATGGGATGCAAAGGTAACAATTAAGTGACCTGCACCAGGAAAGAAGGGCAGCGTCACCCTCTATTTGGCCCGAGGCCCATAATCCTAGAGCCGGGACCAAGTGTGTCTGAGAAATTTGAGTTTCTGTCTTTATTAAGGCTAGGGTCAGACAAACGCATTTTTCGCGTCGTCCGTGAAAAAGTGCAAAGATACCTTTTGTATCCTTGTAATTTGCAACGGTTACAATGTGGATTTCTAATTCAATATAGAAACATAGAAAAATGTCGGCAGATAAGAACCTTTCGGCCCATCTAGTCTGCCCAATTACATGGATACTTTACCTGGATTTATCTTTTGTTTAGGATAGCCTTATGCCTATCCCATGCTTGCTTAAATTCAATCACTGTTTTGGCCTCTACCACTTCTACTGGAAGACTTTTCCATGTATCCACCACCCTCTCAGTAAAATAATGCTTTCTGATGTTACTTTTAAACCTTTGCCCCTCTAATCTAAGACTATGTCCTCTTGTTTTGCTACTTTGCTTCCTTTTAAATATATTGTGGATTTTTAATTTAATAGTTCATGACAATCGACTTACTTCTTAAGAATCTTATTATTTACTTTATGCATGTTTAGCCCTCAACTGCGTCTATTACACATGGCACTAAATGCTGGCAACCATCTCTTGTAATTTACTGATTATAACTCTCTTGCATTAGCACGATATTTTCAGGACCTCTGACGCCACCTAGTGGCATATAGCCGTTATATATGATATTGTACAATTACATCCATCGCCCACATTCAACAACACTGAGAATCTATTTTTCATTTTCCATTGTGGAGTGTTCTCTATTTAGAGAAAGCTAATTTATGGTTCAAGGAGGTTCACCACTTAACAATTTCTATGTATGTATTTTAATTTTCGCTATGTATATTGTATTCGTCCAATAAAGGTTATTCGGTAGCCGGTGTCTACCACAGACTTAAAAATGCTGGATGACTTCCTGCGAAAACATAATATTAAGGGATATATTTATTATGTGGGTAAAAGCTTCTTGATCCAAGGAGAAATCTGACGCCATTCTGGGGTCAAGAAGGAATTTTTTTCCCAGTATGTTGCATATTGCGAGCGCTTCAGACTGGGTTTTTTGCCTTCTTTTGGATCAACAGCAGTAGGTGATATGCGAGAGGCTGAACCTGATGGACGCATGTATTTTTCAGCCTATGTAACTAAGGCAGTCACCGTACCTCATGCGTTGCTCGTGTGAGCAGGAACACAGCATACGTGTTGCAATCGCACATTTTGAAACCAGGAGGGGATGAAGTAAAAAAATGGAGTCGTGAATGTTACTTAAAACTCTGCAGAGACACTAAAATGAAATAGTGAGATGAAATGCAAAATCATTAAAAAGAAACCGTGTGACGCCTTAAATTAAAACACAGAAAAAAGGGAAAACGTACGATCACGCATTATACCTGTGATAGACTCCAAAGTGTGTCCCGGTAACAACAATCATCACCACCAGAGTATTTAAAACTAGGCATCCAATACCTTGACCTTCAAGTGGAACGGCAGCTACCTCTGACATGTCACCCCTCCGCTTGGAATAGAGTCCAAAGTGTATTAGTAGAATGGAAGCAGAATCCTCGAACACTAAATTCACTGAGATGTAAACATTTTATAACACTATACAATACACATTACGTATATTTACAGGTTGAGCAACCCTTTCGGAATGTTTGAGAGGAAGGAGATTGCAACAGGGGAGCAGCTATCCCGTTTCCTGCTGCAGCCAGCTGCGTGTACGCACGCTGAGAGCGCTGTGCAGGGTGACTCCGGACATAGTACTCAGAGAAAACATGACTCCACCACGCAGCATGTCAGACGCTGACCCAGCGTGTGCGGTGGTCAGCTGCAGCGTTCGGGAGCCGTGATTCTGGAGGACCCCTAATGCAGAATTATTAAGTTTCTGTTAAAGGGGTTCTCAACCTGTACTGTAATGTACACGGTTTCTCAATAATGTACACTCTAATGCTATACTATTCATGTTTACTATACTGTTATATATATACAATATTATATATAACCCTTGTGATATAGCCACTGCAGAGACCAGGTAAAATGCTGGAAGGCTTGTTTTATTCTTAGCCAACAACAGTCGCCAGCAGTGTGTCAAAACAATAACAAAGTGCAAATGAAATCCTACTCCTTTATGCTAACTAAACAAAATTTACTCCCTCTCCGTCAACACAAGAGAAAATAAAGAGTTATACTTCACTCTTTATTATGGGCTTGCTCCTCCTTTGTAGGGATGAGCTGTTCGGGTTCAGACGGTTCGGAGTTCGACCCGAACTTTGGCAGCTCGAAAGTTTGCGAATTTCGAACTTTTTGGGCGTATTCGGTTCGGGTTCGAAAAAAAAATACTTTGAGAAGTATAGAAAATGCTTAAAAAAATACTAAAAAATCTAGAAATAAAGAGACTCTTTACTGCAGAATATTATAAGCAACGGTTTATTAGATATTGAATTAAAAACTAATGTGTACGTGGAAAGATTATCAACTCTAAATGACCTCTGTTCACAAACGGGCATAACACCAGGTGTTTTTAGTCTGGTAATCAATTTGATACATTGTACAATATAGTGAGGGGGTGGGGTGGTGTCTGTTTCTGATTGAGATTTGAGAATTAATTTCCCTCCTAAAACATCCTAATATGCTGCATTTAACCCTTTCGCTGCTGAGGCTTTTCACACCTCTGTGCTGAGGTCATTTTTACCGCTTTCGCTCATCATGTTTAACCGCATTTTGTAGCCATATTTTGATATATGACTCAGACATATTATATATCGTTCTTTCCGTCAGACTTGGCAGATTCATAATATGTCATTATTATATGTATACGTTATGTCATGTCTGTATATTATAACAAAAATGCAATAAAATTTGAATTTTCAATAATTTATTATGTGTAAAGTGTTTTTCACATTTTAACATACGATCGTTTGCGGTTATATTTTGTAGGGGGTGCGCTTGTTAAAAAAATTAGAAATGGGGTCTCGTTACATTTTTTTTTTTGGAAAATTTTGCTTTTTTTTACAAACGCACCGCATACAAAAATCATTAGTGCAGCATTATTGTTCACATTATAAATGAAATGGGAACAATATTGCTGCATTAACAAAACAAAAACAAACAAAAAAACTTGTTTATTTTTTTTGATTTTTTTTTTTTTAAAATATTTTAATTTTTCTTTTTTTATTTTTTTTAAAAAACATTTTTCATGCTCATGTTTAGTATCCTTGGAAAGGCCATGCTCTGGCCGATCCAACGATATCAAACATTAACCCCTAGCTGCCACGGATAGGGAGATAGGGGGTTCCAATGAACCCCCATCTCCACCATTGGTGGCAGCTAGGGGTTAACTCCAGGACTGGCGTCATCGTGCTATGCATGATGATGCCAGTCCTCAGGGGGAGTTCCTGGAGGCTTGGCCGACATCCAAGATGTCGGCCAGCTCCAGGAGAGGATCACGATCCGGCGCTTTTCAACGCCGATTCGTGATCCGGCTCCCCAGGGGTTAATCACAGCCACCGTTTGGAAGGGCAGGCTGTGCCCTTCCAAACGGTGCCTGGATTAACCCTCTGCCCCCCGGTGATCGGGAGGGAGAGAGGTCCGAAGGACCTCCCCCCCTCCCTTTCAGGCGCTTCCTCTGCACATGTGGGGGGGCGCCTGAATTAGATGTCATCGCGCCGCCGCAATGACATCTAATTGCTCCGTCTGGGTCCCGGAGTGCTGGGCTGACATCCAAGATGTCAGCCCGCCCCGGGGGCGCAGCAATCCACCGGAATCCGGCGGATTGCTGCCTCCTGTGCATGGACGCGCTCAGCACGTCCATAGCACAGGAGAACCACTTGGCTGGATGCGCTGAGCGCGTCCATAGCAGCCAAGTGGTTAACTGGTGTTTGAAAAAAATCTAAAGCAATGTTATTTTTCACCTCGGGATTAAACATTCACAGGGTTATTCAGAGAGCGGTGAAAAGCAGGAGAATGACTGGAGAAGTGAAAATTCTAGGTCAAAATAGCCAAACCAGAAAAATTCTCCCATTTAACTCACTTTCCAAATTGGCTATTTGGTCTAGATTGTTCTCTTCTCCTGCCAGTTCTCCTGGCTTTCACCTCTCTCTCGGGGTTGTTCAGAGAAAGGTGAAAACCAGGAGAATGGCAGGAAAAGAACAATCTGGACCAAATAGCCGATTTGGAAAGTGAGATAAGGCTAGGGTCAGACTAACGCATTTTTTGCAGCGACCCTCAAAAAGTGCGTCCGAACGCATTGCCGTACTTTTTCACGGATTGCGCGAAAACGGTCATACGATGCGCATTTTTGTGCGTGATTTTTTACGGATCCAAACCAGGAAACTTTGGGTGTCTGGACGTTATGTTGGCCGGACATGAGCAGGGTCTGACGTCTCCAAATCACGCACACATGCCGCTAGTGGACGCAGCGCACTCTGTACGTCCGTACTAGCGGTTCTGCGTTCTCGAAAAAATGCGTTCATTTTCCACTTGCGTTGCGCAGCCGGACTTTCGTGCGACCGTACTTCGTATATTGGCCGTCATTGCCCGTCATTTGCTGCTAGTGCGGCCGTGATTAAGTGCGCCTAAACGCATGTTAAAAATTCGCTAGTCTGACCCTAGCCTAAATGGGAGAATTTTTCTGGTTTGGCTATTTTGACCTAGAATTTTCCATTCTCCAGTCATTCTCCTGCTCTTCACCGCTCTCTGAATAACCCTGACAGGGTTATTCAGAGAAAGGTGAAACTCAGGAGAATGACTGGAGAATGGAAAATTCTAGGTCAAAATAGCCAAACCAGAAAAATTCTTCCATTTATCTCACTTTCCAAATCGGCTATTTGGTCTAGAATTTTCCATTCTCCAGTCATTCTCCTGCTTTTCACCGCCAAAAAATCAGTAAACTTTTTCTGCGTGTCCGAAAATGTCTCCTCTTTTCATACAGACTGCCGCCCCAGCAGTTGTTTATGGATAGATTAAAGGAAAAGCATTTACCGTCATTTGAAATGTCATTTTTTGGTTTTTACATATTTCTATACATCCTAGAAATCCGCCACTTCACGGGCAGGTTATGGGGACCTCCTAGGCACGATATTTGAAGGAATTTTTCGTTTTTATTTTTAACCCTCATTTCATGGAAAACTCACTGTCCCTTTAAAAACTTTTTTTTTTAACTTTTTGTCCTTGTTTCCTGTCCTCCAGGGCACTACCCGGACCCCCATACACCTTTTATGGCAAATATGTAGCATATATGCCCTCTTGGAGGGCACTCTAAAAAAACGAATTTTCAGCCCCATTGACTTGCATGGGGGTTCGGGTTCGGACCCGAACAAATGGGAAGTTCGGGTTCGGGCCCGAACCGAACTCGGGGGGTGTTCGGCTCATCCCTACTCCTTTGCAGGTCCCTGCCAAATACTGACTTCCCATGGTGAGCCATAGCCCACTATATGGGCTGGGAAGTCGCAATAAGGAGACAGCGGAGAATAAACCCTAAACCGAGGGAAACAGGGCTTCCTCCCTCCCTACGCCTATTGATAAAAACTGTGTTCTAGCACCTTGCCCCTATAGTTTTCCAAACCTGTCCTCAGGTTCCCCATAACAGGCCAGGTTTGCAGGATATGTGAAGCACAGCACAGGTGACATAATTTGCTCCTCAGTGATTGCAGGATTCAGTCTGTATTTCCCCAAGGGAATCTGCAAAATCTGAGGGTCTCGAGGACAGGCTTGGGAAATACTGCCCTAAACTAATCACTCTGTCACATATTATACTATAAACGTATCAAACATGCTGTAATATATATACTGTTAGACTTTAGGGGGTCTTCAAACCACTGTAGTTTATCGCTTCTCCTGCTGCGGTTTCGATAGCTCTTTTGGGAAATCACCAAAGCTTATCGTGGTTGCAACAGTGGTAAACTATTGTGGTTAGTGAATAACCCCCTACATAACACTATGCTATAAAAATTTAGTATATATACTGTAAAATCACTGTCACTATATCCTGGCAGCAGCATCTGCATATTTAAGGGCAAAAAATTGGGGGGGGGGTCAATTATTTAATGCAATTCTCCACAATTAAAGCGACACTATCAGGGTTATTCAAAGAGATCCGAACTGCTGGCGAAAGGTAACCGAACGCTGAATTTCAGCGTTCGGTTACCTTTCCTGGTCATTCGGCTATCCAGAGAACAGGCATTTCGCAAAAATGTTGGCGAATTGCCAGCACATACGGTGCCTGCTCGAGGGCAGTGAATCCCCATAGAGAAGCAATGCTTCATCTATTCAGGGAACAAAAGCCAGCAGGGAAAAGTTGCCGAAATGCCCTGCCAAGCGGTGGTTTCATTCGACAGGTTTATTCAGGCGAATCCCATAGGCTTCAGTGTTAAAATTATTCCCATTTTAATTCAATATCTAATAAACTGTTTATTATATTCTGCAGTAAAAGGTCTTTTTTTTTTTTTGGATCTTTTTTGCAAAAAAAAAATCAGTTTTTTTTTAAATCGTTTTTTCTGTAACAGCCCTTTTTATTATCATTCCCTGGACCTCATATGTAAATTTCAGACATTTTCGCTCAGTAGTTTCTTTGCAAACAGCATTTCACTTTCACACATTCAAGTGTACGGTTTTGTTTTTTTTTCACTCCATTTGTGTCGGCTTTTTTCCAGTGGCTGCTCTGCGCTGTGAACGGCTCCTGCTCAGGTTTCTCCGGCGTGTTCGGCTGGGTTAATCCAGATGTTTTTTGCAGGTTTCGGTGAGCGTTCGCTGGATTTTGCGTGAGTGTTCGTCGTGTTTGCGACTTTTCCCTGCACTATGACGGCCCTGTGGTGCTTGCTGAATAGACCGCAGGGTCGCCGAAATGGGATTGCCAAATCGCGCCGAATTGAAGAGAACGAAAAGTCACTGAACGTGCGGTGACTTTTCGATTCTCTTTGAATAACCCTGTAAATTTTAGGCTGAAAACAAATGAACCAGAATATATTCCCAGGTCTTCCTTCTAGTTATCAACACAAAAAATGGTGAAGCACCCCATGAACACGATGGACACAAAGTAATCACACAACATATAGAGAAACAACCCACACCTGTCTTTTTTAAAGTTTTCTATTGATGTGAAATTGGCCGCTAGCAATGCAGAATGATACGACAGGAGGCAAATATTTTGCAGTCTCTTTTCTTTACGAAGGCCCCATTCACACTGTGCGATTTATCGTGAGGATTTTGCTGCGAAGTCACCTAATTGGGCACTTTCCCTCCGGTAGGGGCTGCGTGTCTGTGCAGTTTTGCTGCTTCTCTCCCAACGAAGACTGCAGAAAGTCTTCCATCCCAGGTGAGGGTGGAGTAGAGGTTTCTTCTCCGGGCTCGGCTCGGCTCCCCCCCCCCACACATTTGGCCTAGCTGTTTCTGCTACCGCGTCGGCCTCTACGTGTAGGAGCGGTAGCCATTACAAAGTCGAGTGGTCACTGCCTTTTTGTGGTGGGCACTGTTTGCTGCAGGGATACAAAATTTGTTCTCCCTCAGTTCAGGGCGACCCCCATGGCTGGCCACCACCCGGGTGATCCCAGATTGTCAGGTATACCCCATTAACATCTTGGGTGATCCCTATTATGTCCTGATTGGATCCCTCACAGCACCCTTCCAATTCTGAGGAATGTAGGGCCTGGATATTGTCAGCCATCACTAAGACCCCCACGACAAAGGCCCTGGCCCATGGTTCCGCCGCCTGTTCTGAAAACGGATACTCCCATCTGGTTTAGGGCACAAACCCTGGTGAATACCGATGACTCTCGGATGGATCATTCGGACAGGGTATCCTCCGGGCGCAAGCCATCCTGGAAAGGGAACTTTGAATAAGCAGCCAAAGGCTCAATGCAAAAACGTTACTTCAAAAGACCCGTCAAGAGACCCCAGATCCGTTCCCCATTGTTGACGAGTAATAGCTGGATACGGACTACAAGCTCTTAGACAAGAATCAGGCTTCTGTTGGCGGCAAAGTTGGTACTACCGGTAGACCGTCATTTGCACCCCACTCGGCGGGTGAGCCCCATTCTGCGCCTGCGTACATGGTTGTCACTTCTGATGCGCCTGCTGCACTACTGGATGCAAGAGTAGAGCCATTTTTTGGATCCTAGCACCACCATACGATCTTTCTATTTCCGACTTCGTTTTCTTGCCACATGGGGCCTGGTGCAACTTTTTAGTTTAAAATACGAGCCTTCTGTCTATAAAATTGTGGATTGTTCCAGCCTTGGTTTTAGAATAATCTTAATAAAGACAGGAGGCGAATATTTTCCCTCCCTCCCTTACACAGAGTTTATGCTGGCGGGGGGACGGTGGACGGGGCAAACAAAATAATTTTATTTACCCTGAACGTGGTCAAATATTATGTCCCAGTGCCTGTGTTTTCCTTATGTTATCACTAACATTCTAGGTTTGGTATTTTAGTTATTCCAGTAATATCAGTTTAGTATTTTGAGTTGCTTTAACGAATGTTACCATTACATGGTACGTTCACGTTTCTTTTGTTTCTCTCCTTTGATTCGTTCATGGAGACACGTGGGCTCATCGTTTTCTGCCATTAATTACTGCAACGTCGGATAGTTACCAGTTCTTACCTTCTGTTCCTGTTCAAGTTTCGTATCTCTCCGGAACTTCATCCGCCAAAGAAAAGAGGACTTGAAAAGGCTTGCTGTCATGTTATTTTCTGATTGGTTTTCTTGTTGCTATATAATGTTTTACCTTTGCTGCTGGAGGTTTAGTAAAGAGAGACTGCAAAATAGTCGCCTCCAGTCTTTATTAAAAATATTCACAACAAAACTGGAATAATCCACAATTATTAATGATTTTTTTTTCTTTATCTGTCCCTTCTGCTTTACTATTTGGAACTCCGACAATTCGCTCCTTAGTGAAGAGCCCCTGGGAACGTTTGAGTAACAATTAATAAGCCCCAAAGCATAAGAATGGACTAAATTTACCAGGAATCAAAAAGGTGGGACCAAATGATTTGGAGCCCTCTCAGCCTGCTGGATGCAGATACATCTCATTAACATACCTTCGCACGTCGTTTCCATGTAAGAAAATGGTATTGTGTGAAGTTTTTTATTGTTTTTACATTTTATATACAAAAAAAAGAGCACTAGAGAAATATTAAGGGACCAACATTTGCCTCTCTTTAAGGGAGATCACTGTACGGCAGAGAGAAGGGATATAACTGTGAGTATCGAGAGTCTTGCCAGAGGAGCTTCTCTTCGAGGAAATCCACTGCACCAACAGTCAGCAACACCGTGTCGTGTTTCAGCATGCTATACACGTTAAGACCTGGGTGAAACAGAAAGGCGATAGGTTAACAACTCAAGCATCCTATAAACCCAGGGTCGGCAACAGGGTTGCCAGATCGGCCATATTTTCCTAGACATACAATTTATTCATGCTGATGGGCAGTGCATGAAATGTGCAACCCTGAAATTTCCAGAATCCATACGCTGCAGTTAAAAAGGATTTGATTTCTTCCTGCATCACATGAATTATAGTATTTCCAGCAGAGGGTAACCTGTAGGTATCCAGGAAAACATGGCCGATCTGGCAACCCTAGCCAGCAACCTCCAGATGTTTTGGACCCACATCTTCTGTGATGCTCAGTCGCTCATTAGGTTGTGCAGACCCATGGGCTATTGTAGTTCCAAAAGATCTAGAGACCTATTCCAACCGTGGTGTAAACGTAACCGCAGCTGTTGGAAACTTAGCAACTCCATAAAGCTCAGAGACGTTTACAGCCAGGGCTGGAACAGGGTGAAGGAGGGCTGAGGTTGCTGACCCCAGCTTTAAAAGGGACACCATCACATAAATAAGCTGTAAATAGATTACATAAACAAAACCACCTTATAAAACACATGCTGATGTTTTTGCTCTTGCTTTGAAGTAATTGCATTTAAAAAAGGAAAAATAAGTTAGTTTTTTTTTTTTATAAATCTCATTTCCATTTCGGGGATTTTTCCCATGATGCAACATTTACCAAAATCTGTGCAAAAGTTTTACTTTATGGCTATGCCGTTTCTCATACAGTATATGGGGTGGAGGAGAGAATGTTTAGAGAAGGCTGCAGAGAGTGTATTGTGTTCTCCAGGCTTCCTGAGACAAGAGATGGCCTCAGAATGAGATAAAATAAGGAACTTGAGGCCGGGGTCAAACGAGCTTTTTGAGAGCGGAAGGAACGTCTCTGAGAGTGGATGTTCCTTTTCACTCTGACGCCCGTCTGGCCACCTCGCTCAGCGCAGTTTCTCCATTTCTGCCATTTTTTTCGAGAACTTCAGTGACCAAACAGCCCTAATGGAAATACACTGTCTCACATCTCCAGCAAACACCCGCTACAAATATATGCCGAGGAGCACTTAATGACCTTAAAATAGTGTTATGCATTAGTCACTGACAGAGAAAAATATACTGAATTCATGTTCGTACAAAGTAATCAAAGATCTTTTTTTTTTTTGAGAAAGGATTTTACCAGGAAGGATACATTGAGATTTCTCTCGTTTTCAAGTATGTCCTGGGTGGCGAGTTTGTACTGTTAGGTGTCTTGCCCAAGGACACTTACTGGAGAGGTGCTCTTGCTGGGATTCGAACCTCCAAATCACCACTTACCAATAGCTGGAATTAAATTTATTTTCTTCAGATTGACTGATGCATTTAGAATATTCTCCGGCATTTCTTCATTCCTGTCAAGAAAAAAAAAGGCAAAGTATAAATGCACACGTAACCACTCTAACAATAAATACCTTTATAGCACACACCCTTATAATAACTAGAGCATAAACAGCCTTCTTACTCCATATAACCTCTCCCTATAACCCCCTATTACACCATATAACCTCTCCCTATAACCCCCTATTACTCCATATAACCTCTCCCTATAACCCCCCTATTACTCCATATAACCTCTCCCTATAACCCCCTATTACTCCATATAACCTCTCCCTATAACCCCCCTATTACTCCATATAACCTCTCCCTATAACCCCCCTATTACTCCATATAACCTCTCCCTATAACCCCCCTATTACTCCATATAACCTCTCCCTATAACCCCCTATTACTCCATATAACCTCTCCCTATAACCCCCTATTACTCCATATAACCTCTCCCTATAACCCCCTATTACTCCATATAACCTCTCCCTATAACCCCCTATTACTCCATATAACATCTCCCTATAACCCCCTATTACTCCATATAACCTCTCCCTATAACCCCCTATTACTCCATATAACCTCTCCCTATAACCCCCTATTACTCATATAACCTCTCCCTATAACCCCTATTACTCCATATAACCTCTCCCTATAACCCCCTATTACTCCATATAACTCTCCCTATAACCCCCTATTACTCCATATAACCTCTCCCTATAACCCCCTATTACTCCATATAACCTCTCCCTATAACCCCCCTATTACTCCATATAACCTCTCCCTATAACCCCCTATTACTCCATATAACCTCTCCCTATAACCTCCTTTACTCCATATAACCTCTCCCTATAACCCCCTATTACTCCATATAACATCTCCCTATAACCCTCCTATTACGCCATATAACCTCTCCCTATACCCCCCTATTACTCCATATACCCTCTCCCTATACCCCCTATTACTCCATATAACCTCTCCCTATAACCCTCCTATTACTCCATATAACCTCTCCCTATAACCCCTATTACTCCATATAACCTCTCCCTATAACCCCTATTACTCCATATAACCTCTCCCTATAACCCCCTATTACTCCATATAACCTCTCCCTATAACCTCCTATTACTCCATATAACCTCTCCCTATAACCCCCTATTACTCCATATAACCTCTCCCTATAACCTCCTATTACTCCATATAACCTCTCCCTATAACCCCCTATTACTCCATATAACCTCTCCATATAACCCCCTATTACTCCATATAACCTCCCTATAACCCTCTATTACTCCATATAACCTCTCCCTATAACCCTCCTATTACTCCATATAACCTCTCCCTATAACCCCTATTACTCCATATAACCTCTCCCTATAACCTCCTATTACCATATAACCTCTCCCTATAACCCTCCTATTACTCCATATAACCTCTCCCTATAACCTCCTATTACTCCATATAACCTCTCCTATAACCCCTATTACTCCATATAACCTCTCCCTATTAACCCTCCTATTACTCCATATAACCTCTCTCTATAACCCTCTATTACTCCATATAACCTCTCCCTATAACCCCCTATTACTCCATATAACCTCTCCTATAACCCCCTATTACTCCATATAACCTCTCCCTATAACCCCCCTATTACTCCATATAACCTCTCCCTATAACCCCCCTATTACTCCATATAACCTCTCCCTATAACCCCCCTATTACTCCATATAACATCTCCCTATAACCCTCCTATTACTCCATATAACCTCTCCCTATAACCCCCTATTACTCCATATAACCTCTCCCTATAACCCCCCTATTACTCCATATAACCTCTCCCTATAACCCCCCTATTACTCCATATAACCTCTCCCTATAACCCTCCTATTACTCCATATAACCTCTCCCTATAACCCCCCTATTACTCCATATAACCTCTCCCTATAACCCCCCTATTACTCCATATAACCTCTCCCTATAACCCTCCTATTACTCCATATAACCTCTCCCTATAACCCCCCTATTACTCCATATAACCTCTCCCTATAACCCCCCTATTACTCCATATAACCTCTCCCTATAACCCCATTACTCCATATAACCTCTCCCTATAACCCCCCTATTACTCCATATAACCTCTCCCTATAACCCCCCTATTACTCCATATAACCTCTCCCTATAACCCCCCTATTACTCCATATAACCTCTACCTATAACCCCCTATTACTCCATATAACCTCTACCTATAACCCCCTATTACTCCATATAACCTCTACCTATAACCCCCTATTACTCCATATAACCTCTCCCTATAACCCCCTATTACTCCATATAACCTCTCCCTATAACCCCCCTATTACTCCATATAACCTCTCCCTATAACCTCCTATTACTCCATATAACCTCTCCCCTATAACCCCTATACTCCATATAACCCTCCCTATAACCCCCCTATTACTCCATATAACCTCTCCCTATAACCCCCTATTACTCCATATAACCTCTCCCTATAACCCTCCTATTACTCCATATAACCTCTCCCTATGACCCCCTATTACTCCATATAACCTCTCCCTATAACCCTCCTATTACTCCATATAACTCTCCCTATGACCCCCTATTACTCCATATAACCTCTCCCTATAACCCTCTATTACTCCATATAACCTCTCCCTATAACCCCCTATTACTCCATATAACCTCTCCCTATAACCCCCTATTACTCCATATAACATCTCCCTATAACCCCCTTATTACTCCATATAACATCTCCCTATAACCCCCTTATTACTCCATATAACCTCTCCCTATAACCCTCCTATTACTCCATATAACCTCCCTATAACCCCCCTATTACTCCATATAACCTCTCCCTATAACCCCCTTATTACTCCATATAACATCTCCCTATAACCCCATTACTCCATATAACCTCCCTATAACCCCCCTATTACTCCATATAACCTCTCCCTATAACCCCCTTATTACTCCATATAACATCTCCCTATAACCCCCTTATTACTCCATATAACCTCTCCCTATAACCCCCCTATTACTCCATATAACCTCTCCCTATAACCCTCCTATTACTCCATATAACCTCTCCCTATAACCCCCCATTACTCCATATAACCCCCTATTACTCCATATAACCTCTCCCTATAACCCCCTATTACTCCACATAATCTCCCTTGCACAGTTTATAGAGGTACATTACACACATACAGGATAGACTTTATAACTTTCAGTTGAAAATGGATGCTTTTACCTACAGAACCTTTTGTTATGGGCTTTCCATTTCCTTTCATACTGCTCATTCTATTGTTCTTCCTAACATGTATCGTGTCTCTAAGCAGGGGTTTGTGGAAATATCCAGCTTGTGAACAAATGAACGCTGAGGAAGAGCAGGCCTGGGTTCGTAACCTGTATCTGGCCCTCCAAGGTCCTGCTACATGGACAAAGAATCAACAACTTACGCGTTACTTACACATCTACTATTAGTACGGATTCCCCCCAATGTCGCTGCTTCACCAGGTCAGTGAGGTATTCTGGATCCGAAGAGGGAATATCCAGCGAGTCAATGATGTACAGATCCTCCTACAGAGAAGAGAAACAGAAAATTATACAAATCGTTTTCTAAATTTCTAATTCCCAAAGAATTAAAAAGAAATACCTAGAAGTACAAAGGATTTTTCTAGATTACAACCAGAACATGCTACCTGTTGACAGTTGTGTTTGTGATGTAACTATACAACGGATTTAAAACCAATTGTGCAAATGTGACAGATTTTCCTACATTGCCAACAAATAATGCACAGCTTGAACATTTTTGAGCATTAACTTTTTAGTGTATACCCCTACTTTTTACAAGTAGCCCTAAATATTGCAACTTGCCCACTGCAAAGGGATTTGCGCACTTTACATACGCCTCCGCAGAACAAATGGATCTAATCGAAGCTGCACGCAAGCCGATCCATTGGCTGCCTCTTTGAGACCGCTCGCTACAGTGGGTGATCCCGGAGTGACGTCGGGCATGATCTCCGCGTGCGGATGTCACTAGTGACAAAAAATCCTGGTTGCTGATAACGCTAGGTGTGGTGGAGGAGGCTCCTCCACTTCAACCAGCATTTCGGTCAGATCTGGGAGGGAGTGAGAAGGGGGGGGGGCACTCCTCACCACTATAAAACAATAAATTGGTCAGGATGAGTAGAGTGTCCTTATAAATTCAGTGTTTGTTTTATCCAGCCCCTTGCACAAGTAGATAAAGTTCCTTGGTAGTCACACTGTATTCTGTGCAGTCGCGGTACCTGGGCAAGCTTTGTGGTAAGAGCCATCTTCAAGCCTAATACTCGGACCTTCATGGGCAGCATGTAGTAGTAGCTTGTAGGGCCACGGGGTCCATGAGCCACACCGCCTGAGGAGGAAAGGATTACAGAATACAAAAGGAGAAGCAGAACGATATATTCCTGCACTGCGCATTCTTTATCACAAGGATATAGCAACCTTGGCGTGCCAGGATTTTATACTGGACATTACATACTACAGAAAGGGATCATGGGAAAGATGGTTCCAAAATATCTGGGACCTAGACGTTGTAGTCACTGGACAAAGTTGGAGTATAGTTTTAATTTACTGATGTTGCATCAATTCCTCCTTTTAAAAAGAAGCCTCACCTCCTCGCCAGATGGGTGACCTGATGCTCCCATGCCGAGCGCGTCCGCTGCCCTTCTGTGACCAGGGTTTTCTCCCACCGCCCCGGACCTCTGCTCTTGTCTTTGTCTTGGCGTGGCTCTGCGAGAAAGATTGACTTTTTGTTCCATAAATGTTCGCTGGGAGCACAAAATCAGACTTTATGGTCACTGGGGAATGTTACCTCTGTGTACATACTCGTCACCCAGGACATACTTGAAAACGAGAGAAATCTCAATGTAAATCCTGGTAAAATCCTTTTTCTCAAAAAAAATAAAAAAATAGCACTGAGGTTTGTGACATTCCAGAATTTATTTATCCCCAAGTAGACAGAACAGCTAATAATTGGACTCAAGTCTGGAGATCGGTCTCCCCATTCACCTAGTTTCAGCTTATTCCATGAAGCTGCTCTTTGATGTTGTCCTCATAACCTAAACCAGGGGTCGGTAACCATGGCCCTCCAGATGTTTCCCATGAGTGGTTGAGCATCATGGGAGATGTAGCTCCAAAACATCTGGCCACCATGACCATTTAATGTGTATTAACTGGTCATGGCAAGCTGAGTTCCCCACCTCCGTCAATCAGTCTGTGCCGAACAGCCTTCCAGGGTTTTGGTCAGGGATGTACAGCTTTAAGCATTCCTGACCAGCCATTGCCAGGCAATCCTCGAGGGAACATCCAGCCCCCTGACAGCACTGCTGCAACAGTTACAATTCAGGGGTGTTTTAAGACCGGTTAGTGCACTGAAACATGTAGGAACAGGATACTTACGATTCGTTTGAAGTTCCTCTGCCACGTTACGACTTGATGTAGAATGTCGATCCTGTCAGTGTAAAAGGAATGATGTAGTTATATTTATACATTATTCGCCTGATTGCAGCAATGCAACTTTTACGTGGGAAGGAAGTGTTTACTCCATGACTAGAATAAAAAGAAACATCAATATACACCTCGGTAAACTGCAGCAAGAAAGTGCTTTTTGTACCTTTGCTCATCCGAAGGCTAAGGCCGGGGTTAGACGAACGCGTGTACTGACGTGCCTTCCAGCATCCGTCGCAGCGTTGTGACGTGTCGACGGGGCCGGCCACTGCACGCACTACTGCGGACGTGCTGGAAGCCTCCCTGCCGAAGCGCTACGACGGGTGTTCAGCGGGGCTGCAAGGCATAATCCTCCATGGGGGGGAAGAGAGAGTCTTTCAGCGCTGGGAGCACTAATTGCGCTCAGTGAGGTGGCCAGACGGGCATCAGAGTGGAAGGAACGTCCACTCTCATGGACGTTCCTTCCGCTCTGAAAAAAAAAAAAAAAAAAAAAAAAAAAAAAAAAAAAAAAAAAAATCGCTCGTTGACACTGACTTCAAAGCAGGGGTCTCAAACGGTGGCCCGCCCAGATGTTTTTGCCTACAATTCCCAAAATGCTCTGAATGTAATAAATTGTCAAAGAATCATGGGAGGTGTCATTTAGAAACATCTGGGGTGGGGGATGACGACAGAGTTTGAGATCTATAGTTGTGTTCAAAATTATTCAACCCCCAATGCTGTAAAGGGTTTTAGGGAATTTAGTGTACATTTGTAATTGTATTCAGAATGAAATCCTACAAGGACTTTTTAAAGAACCATATGCAACTAAAATGACATCAATTGGTTTTGTAATACAGTAGTAAATGTTTCTTTTGTGAATTCTTCATTGACACAATTATTCAACCCCTTAAAGACTACCACTCTGAAGAACAGAGGTTCATTCAAGTGTTTTCAATCAGGTATTGAAAACACCTGTGGATGTCACGGAGCAGCAATAAAGCATAATAAGCACCAATTAGGCAGCTTTAAAATGACTGTGATACTCAGCTCCTTCTAGACATTTACTGGTGTGGTTACAAACATGGCGAAGTCAAGAGAATGGTCCAGGAAGACAAGAGAAGAGGTGATTACTCTTCACAGGAAGGGCAATGGCTATAAGAAGATTGCAAAAAGTTAAACATACCAAGAGAGACCATAGGAAGCATCATTCGCAAATTCAAGGCAAAGGGCACTGTTGAAACGCTACCTGGTCGTGGCAGAAAGAAGATGCTGACTTCGACTGCTGTGCGCTACCTGAAGCGTAGAGTGGAGAAAAGTCCCCGTGTGACTGCTGAGGAACTGAGAAAAGATTTGTCAGATGTGGGTACTGAAGTTTCAGCTCAGACAATACGGCGCACACTGCGTAATGAAGGCCTCCATGCCAGAACTCCCAGGCGCACCCCCTTGCTGTCTCCAAAGAATAAGAAGAGTCGACTGCAGTATGCCAAAAGTCATGTGGACAAACCACAGAGGTTTTAGGATAGTGTTCTGTGGACTGATGAAACAAAATTAGAACTGTTTGGGCCCATGGATCAACGCTATGTTTGGAGGAGGAAGAACAAGGCCTATGAAGAAAAGAACACCTTGCCTACTGTGAAGCATGGCGGGGGGTCAATCATGCTTTGGGGCTGTTTTGCTTCTGCAGGTACAGGGAAGCTTCAGCGTGTGCCTCGGCACCATGAATTCTCTTCAGTACCAGGAGATATTGGATGACAATGTGATGCAGTCCGTCACAAACCTGAGGCTTGGGAGACGTTGGACCTTTCAACAGGACAATGATCCCAAGCATACCTCCAAGTCCACTAGAGCATGGTTGCAGATTAAAGGCTGGAACATTTTGGAGTGGCCATCGCAGTCACCTGACTTAAATCCGATTGAGAACCTCTGGTGGGACTTAAAGAAAGCAGTTGCAGTGCGCAAGCCTAAGGCTAGGGTCAGACTGAGGCAGTGCGAACGCGCGTTCTGGCGCACATAATCACGGCCGCACTAGCAGCAGATGCCTGGCAATGACAGCCAATATACGAAGTACGGTCGCACAAAAGTCCGGCCACGCAACGCAAGTGGAAAATGAACGCATTTTTTCGAGAACGTTAAACCGCTGGTACTGACGTACAGAGTGCGCTGCGGCCGCATAGCAGCGTGTGTGCGTGATTAGGAGATGTCAGACGCTGCTAGTGTGCGGCCAACATAACGTTCAAACAGCCGGATTTCCCTAGACTTCTTTTCACCCCATCGTCATGAAATACGTCCAGAATTGCGCATCGTCTGACCACTTAAGCGTATTCCGTGAAAAAATGCGTGCGCACGCATCGACGTACATTTTGACGGTGGCCGCAGAAAATGCGCTCATCTGTCCCTAGCCTAAGAATGTGACTGAACGGGAGGCTTTTGCCCATGACGAATGGACGAAGATATCCGTAGATCGCTGCAAGACACTTGTGTCAAGCTATGCTTCACGTTTAAAAGCTGTTATAACTGTAAAAGGATGTTGTACTAAGTACTAAGATTGAATGTCACTTGGGGGTTGAATAAAACTGATAATGATGTGAGCACAGAAAAGACATTTGTGGTTATTTCATTATAAATGTTATGTTATATTTGTCTGACCTACACGTGCCTCTTTGATTTAATTGTAAGCAAGATGACTGAATGATCAAAATCATTGTCAAACTGGCCAAAACACTCAATTTCAGTGGGGGTTGAATAATTTTGAACACAACTGTATGGCGTAAAGCAACCTTGGGCCTCTATCAGGTCTATTCAAAGAAAGGTGAAACTCAGGAGAATTGAAAATTCTAGGTCAAAATAGCCAAACCAAAAAAAATTCTCCCATTTTTCTCACTTTCCAAGTCGGCTATTTGGTCTAGATTGTTCTCTTCTCCTGCCAATTCTCCTGGTTTTCCCCTCTCTCTGAATAGACCTGTATGTTTTGGTACTACATCTCCCAAGATACTCTGCTCCTCACTAGGTTGGCAGAGCCTCGTGGGAAATTAGATTCCAAAATATCTGGAAAGCCAAAGCCGCCCCACCCATGACTTAAAAGTGATGACATCCCACACGCGCCCAAATACGTCATGCTCTCGTCACCCTCGCCTAGCGTGTCACCCCTCTGCTCTTAGATTGCAAGCTCTCAAGCAGGGTCCTCTCTCCTACTGTTCTGTTTGTACTGTATATACATATTTGTTATTCTCTCTCCCATTGTACAGCGCTACAGAACTTGTTGGCGCTTTATAAATGCTTGTAACGGTAAGATCTGCACTCCAGCAACAATAAACGACAGGCCAAGTGACCAGCCAGAGCCCAACAACCTGAACTACAGTCATACAACAGGCTGACCTGGGAGGCACTGCAAACACGTCTGGGTGTAGATGGACCAGTCCCAGCGGCTGGTCCCCAGAATCCTTCAGAGTGTCCAACCAAACCGGTTTGGGGGCCAAGTGAGACGGTACAGAGACCTTGCATTTTCGCAGGACAGGTTGAGACAGGTCCACAGGAGGGCGCTGGACTGAGGAAGGAGGAAAAGAAAATGTTTACCGTCTGTTAAATCGCAGCACCTGCAGCTTTATTATGGGGGTTACTCATGGAGAAACGACGACAAACGCCGGCGTTTCACAAAAGAGAGATCTGGACATTGACAGGAGATTTCCCTTTTGGGAAACTCAGGCATTCGTCACCGGTGTTTGCAATGATGGCAAACACCGGCGCTCTGTGAATAAACCCAGTTGAATTTCGTGTTGAATTATGAAATGCTCCATCAGGCAGAAAACTTTAGCAGCAACAACAGGATGTGTTGGACAATACGGAAGGTTTGCACAACGTTTACATACTCTTAACAGGTCCATCCTTTAAATTTGGAGGAAGAATGAGGTTGGGAGGAATGGCCGATTCAGGAAAACAGGAGCTAAAGAGCTGTATGGGATAGAAAAATATAATAATCAGCAAGTTTCAGGACATTTCAATGAGACCTAACTAGGGAGAAAAAAAAACGTTCTGTAATGAAGACACTGTTATGGCAACATCATACAGAGGAAAAATGCATTTTATCCCACACGTGTTGTGCCTTTTACACATGGTGCCACGGTTAGCAATCATTGTGCCAAGGAATGACAGAGCCGAGCATCTGCAACCATTGAGTTGCTTATTGTTCCTTAGCAAGCCAGACTCACAGGGCATCAATACATTCATAAAACAGAACGCAAAAGGAAAAAACCTGTGCCTGCTGGCTGCTCCTTTGCGCCCCCGTTTTTGCGTGATATTACGATACAGGCGCTTAAAAAGCTGCCTGCATTGCTATCAGGCGCTAAGCCCCAGGATGCGCGCGGCAGCACTAAGCTCCGCCGCGAGCATCCACTCGATGGAGTCGAGGACATAGCACTCCATTGAGGCAGACGGCGCCGGTCACATGACCTGCCGGATCTCACCTCGCGAGTACCAGCAGGTCGACGAAGTGATCCGCAGGGGGAGACTGGAGGACTTTTCCCCCAAGTCTCTCCCTGCTCCCGGCAGACAGAGGAGGCAGACGGAGCTGCGGTCCTCACCGTTCACACCTGCATGTTTTTTTACGCGCGTATCACGCAAACGTAAAAACTGCGCGAACGCACATTGCAGCTCCTTCACAGCCAGACTGCAGAGTGAACGCGCTGCAAATACCCCCCAAAGAAGCTCCCGTACGTCTTTGGGCGTAGGACATTTTACAGCGCGTTCCTGCGCACTCTAAAACGCCAGTGTGAACGGGTCCCATAGGAAATCATGGAATTTCAATGTATCGGCGTTATACAGCGCGCAGGAACGCGCAGTAAATAAAACGCTGAGGTGTGAACCCAGCCTTAGAGGTGAGTATCCGATTCATTTGGGGGGATTTTTGGCTGGTGCTGATGGATTGTGCAGCAGCGGAATCCGTTAGCACCAAGTCCTGGCTGTAGTTAACTTTTGTGTAACCGCAGCGTGACGGTAATTAGCGTTAGGACTTTATAATCCTAACACTTTGTGCTCCTATACTTAACATGGGGAGCGCACAGTACAGTAACTTCACGCTGAGAAGCACAAGATCCAAATCTCTAACGGGTTTTTCAACCCCTTAGCGTTTGGATTGTAATATGGTGCGCACGCGCTAGGACAACCAGAGCGTTAACGTTAGCACCAAGATTGTAATAGGGCCCACATACGGGGGGGGGGGGGGGTTAAAATGAATCCAAAACTAGCACCCCTCCACTAGAAAAATAGTATTAAAGCTGTGCCTTGGTGCAAACATAAAATTAAATGCAAAAGAGTGGAGGCATAGGAGAACTTAATAAACCTTTATTAAAGAAACCCGACGTGTCAGCTCATGCAGAGCTTTTAAGGTGGCAACTCGAACAATACCACCGGCACACAGTGCCACTTCCGGCTTGGGTTTGGCGTGCTCAGTGACAGCAAGCTACGTGGTTGGTGCCTTTATCTATGAAGTGTATACAGTATTTCGATGTTTGTAACGGTTACTGTAAACATGAAAATGGCTCAACATGAGCCGAAACTGGATTTTATTTTTTTTAAACCTTCATGCGATTAAGATTTATTAAATTAATTAGGTCCTGAGACCAGCCACATTTTAGCCTTTATATAGATAAAAAAAAAACAAAGCCTCAAAGTGGATCCTAAATCCTTATTAACCAGTCCTTGTTCTTTTGATGTATTTTTTTTTAGATCTTAGCACCCTGGCAGGAGCATTTTTTTTTTCATGAGATAAATGACACCTCGAGGTGTGAGTGCTGGATTTTGGTACAACCTCTAAGCCGGTCTTAATACCCCTTGTGACCTACACAAATCCCATGATTCTCTAGCCACTTTGGCCAAAGAATTCTGGGAATTGTATGCAATAAACATCGGGGGGGGGGGGGGTCAGATGTTTTGCAACCACAATTCCCATGACGTTCTAATGGGTGGCTGAGGATCATAGGAAATGTAGCTCCAAAAAAAATCTGTGCGACCAATATTGTTGTAAAGCAGGGCTCAGCAACTTTGGTGCTCCAGGTGTTTTGGAACTACATCTACCATGATGCTCGGTCACTTAGATTGACTAAGCATCATGGGAGAGGTAGTTCCAAACCATCTGTGTGTGAAAAGGTTGCTGTGAAGTATGCATAGCCAGCATATGATTAAGAATGAAGCACAGTAACATTTAATGCCATTATAAAATATGTAGCATGTATTAATCCAGTCACCCCTCAATCCGTGATTTACCTACAGCTCGCCAAGTATCAATGTCTGCTGTAAAGGGATGTAGAGGGAGCCTTGAGCTAAAGCCAGCTGTCACCACCATTATTTCCAGCCATGCCCACGCTGTCACAACACGTCACCCTCGCTAGAGCTATTCACTATTAAAGCGCAGTAATTAGCGCGAAGTGCACCGCTCACCCTAATCCCGGAGCCCCTCCCGCAAGAGAGCAGCAGCCCCCTGAGCATCATGCCGGAGGAAGGTCAGTGTGTGTGCGCCTTGCGGCACACACTTCACCAGCTTCCGGCGCATTGCAATGACACAGGAAAGCCACTAGCTCAGCTTCCGCCCACACTCTGACGTCACTCGGTCCTGCATCACCTTGAAAAGGAAGTCTGAGTGTGTGGGCGGAGCATGGAGCAACACGTGCAAGCAGTGGCAGCTTTAGATCACTCTGCCTTGATGCTGTTCTGATGATTTCCTGCCCTGTGCAGCAGGGAAAGTCCCTATTTCCTGCAAAATGCCATTTTTCCTCCTGTCTTGTTTATATCTAAAGGACATATTTATGCAGTTATGCCTGGGGGTCAGAAACCTTGGCTCTCCAGATGTTTTGGGAATACGTGTCCTTCAATGAGTGTCTGGGCATCATGGGAGGTGCAGTCCCAGCCTCTATTAGGCTAATGTAGGAATGTGGAATTTTTGTGCTGCGAATGTTTTCTTGTGCGCAGTGGGAGAATGCGGAGACCTCATTGGTGCATTTGGCACAGATAACTTTATCCGCTGTGAAAGCGCGTACCTGTCAACGCTACAAATGGCCAAATAGCAAACACTTTCGTTTTAAGGGGTTATTCAACAAGAGCCGAATTTGCCATTGAACTGCACCGAATAGTGAATTTCCCTGCACGGTGCAATTTCGTGGCAGTTTGCCAAATATTTACGAATTGCCAGCGAAATACGGTGCAATTTGTCTCAGCTCGCCGCAATTCAGTGACCTTCGGCGGCAGTGAAACTCCCATAGAGAACTAATGGTTAATCTATTGAGAGAACACCGAACAGCATCGAAATGTCCAGATTTTCAGTGCTTTGGTGTAAACCGGCAAATCCATAGGGTTCAATGTTAAATAAAGATATCGCTTTTTTTATTCAACCGTTTATTCTTTTCATTTGCAGCAACATGTCTTTTTATTTAGTAGTATTTGTTCAGGTGAAATTTTGGATTCCCATCCCTTTTTAAATGGCTTTTTATTATTTAACAGATCTTTTTATTATACATAAGACGTTTTTTTATTTCCATGCATTTTTATTGTTTTAAACTCCTTTTAAAAAATTTGCCTTTTTTTTTTTCCCCCCAGTTCGGCGGCAGATCGTCAGCTGCATTTGGTGGGCTGTGGCTGCATTCCGTGGATCGGCGGCTGTGTTCGGCAGCTGCATTCAGTGGGTTGATCAGCGGCATCTGACGGATCCCTTCGGTGCATTTCAGGGACCCTGCGGCGAATGCTGAAGGACCGCAGCCCTTGCATTGCGTTGCACCATCGGCTGAACTTGGAAAGGAGGAGCAGGTCTCAGGATGACGCTGACTGACTGTCAGCTGACGTGTGCGGGTCACGTGACTGACGCAGCACGCCGGCACCACACTTCACTGCTGTAATATGTTTCAGCACCATGGTGAGCTCCATAGCTCTCTCCAAGGTCCTGAAACATTTTCAATGAAAGAATACTATAGGGGTTATTCAGAGAGAGCCGATCTGGCCCCAAAATTGTACCGAACGGTGAATTTCCCCATACAGTGCCATTTCCTGGCCATTTGGATATTCAGAAAGCAGGCAGTTTGCCAAATTTTGGCGAACTGCCTACAAATACAATGCCTGTTTAACGGCAGTGAAAGTCCCCAAAGAGAAGCAATGGTTTAATCTATTCAGAGACACCGTACAGCAGTGAAATGTCCGTGAAATGCCCTGACGTTCGGTGGTTTCATTTGGCTGGTTTAATCAGATGAATCCCATAGGTTTCAATGTTAAAATTATTCCTGTTTTTATTAAATATCTAATAAACTGTTTATTCTTTTAATCTGTAGCAAAAAGTCTCTTTATTTTGTTTGGGGTCTTCTAGGCATTTTTTGAGATTTTTTTGCCACTTTTTTTCCAGATTTTTCTTAAAATAGTGTTCGCCCGCCATTGCGCTTAGCTGTGATGCCGATAAGGATTTGACAGAATCTCCTGGTCCTATACAGTATGCTCAGATTCTTAAAATATAATTTTTTTGGCCTAGCACTTCAAAACCTTTTTCAGGCACTCTATGACTCCCCTTCGGCGATGATAACGACCAACGGCCTTAATTCCAGACCCTTCTCATTAGGGAGGGGCACACGTCAGGGTTGTCCCCTATCCCCCCTTTTATTTAACCTGGCCATAGAACCTTTAATTCAGGTGCTGTTAGCTCATCCAGATTTTCAGGGTATAGATATTGGCTCCCGGGAGGTTAGAGTGGTGGCCTTTGCCGATGACTTACTTATCTTCCTCTCTCGACCTGTTCAGGCCGTCCCGACTTTGTTGGAATACTTGGTGGCATTTCATACGGCCTCAGACTTTACGATTAATTATGAGAAAACATTGGCTATTCGCTTGGGTTCCGGGGTGGTGGACTTTCCACCGAACTCCTTCCCCTTCCGTTGGAGTCGGGACGACCGGTTCAAATATTTGGGAGTACTCCTTCCCGTTAACATCTTTATCGGGTAAATATTCCTCCCCTGCTAAATAGCTTTGAGGGATGTTAGCTTCCTGGGATAAATTGCCTCTTTCCTACATGGGTAGATGTAGCTTAATTAAAATGGTCCCTTTCCCGCGTATATTATACCCTCTCCAAATGCTACCTTTCTTGCTGACGAGCCGTGATATTTCACTCGTACACTCCTTGTTTTCTAAATTTATTTGGGGTGGGGGGAGACCGCGCGTAGCACTCCACAAGCTTCAGCTCCCACATAATCAGGGGGGTCTAAATTTGCCCGATGTCCACTCCTATAATGTAGCTGCGTTATATCGATTAGTCTCAGATTGGCTCACTGGCTCCTTCAGATTCACCGATTGTGCCCTCGATTGTGCTATGGCTAGCCCGATATCGCTGTCGGCTTTTCTTCACCTGCCCCCCTCCCTGTTACCCCTTCCTTAAAATCTAATCCCCACCTGGTGATCGGGAGATCCGCTTGGTGCAGAGCTCGCAAGATGCTGGGCTTGTCTTACAAGTCCTCTGTGTTTCAATCCTGGCTAAATAACCCTGCTTTTCAGAATGGTTCGGCGGCTCCGGTTTTTTGGTTACTGGCGTATAAAGGTCTGACACAATTTAGACACCTTCTGTTTCAATCAATAATTTATACAGAGAATGGTGCAGCGCCACACAATATGTATCCACCACCACGGCACCCCAGATGGCCAATAACAGTGATTTCCCCTATACCAATGCACACAGAATATAGAATATATAACCTGAATCGGAACAAATAATGCTTTCTGGGGTCCTGGGATCTTGCGTATATATGGAAGAAATAACCAATAATAGTGCAATACAGTATGCTTTAAATATAACTATAGTAATACAGATGATTTCCCACTTGAAAAAATTTATTTAAAACATGCTCCAGAACGTGTTTCGCCGCATAAAATCGCGGCTTCATCAGCTGGTACCTGCTGATGAAGTCGAGATTTTATGCGGCGAAACGCGTTCTGGAGCATGTTTTAAATTTGTTTTAAATAGATTTTATTTTTTCAATCTCCGTTCCTGTTGATGCTGTGCCATCTTTTGGATCCCGGGTGGTTTTCCTTTGGGTTTCCTTAAAACCAAAAAAAAAACATGAGCGCCTATCCTAGAGCTAAAATGTGAGTAAAATCTCTAGTATATTACACTGTAGACCTCGCAGATCTGCGCAAGGAGTTTTTCTCTTTTCTGTCTTCCATTGCACGATCTTGGACAGAACATCCTAGACAAGGTGGGGGTCACCTGAGAAGTTGGAAGGCAATATACCCGCATGTCTGGACCCACTCAGACCCAGTGATTGGGCTCTACACTTGTGAGTGGGAAATCATCTGTATTACTATAATTATATTTAAAGCATACTGTATTGCACTATTATTGTTTATTTCTTCCATATATATGCGAGATCCCAGGACCCCAGAAAGCATTATTTGCACCGATTCAGGTTATATATTCTACCTTCTGTTTCAACCCTCCCGTACGCTTCCCTCGTATGAAACTTTTTGCGAATTGATAGCCCCAGTGTATCTGCATCAGGTTTTCTACCTCCAATTGTCGGCTTTTGTCTCGTCTCAAGTGTCAGATCTACGGTCGACAGGTTTTAGTAACCCACTAGATAAAATAATGGTGTTATCCCCATCCATAGCGACCTTTCGACTGCTTATCAGACCGCAATTTGATTGGTCATCGGCTACCACAGGCCTGGCCGATTGGTGTGTACACCTCCCGTCCCAATCACCCTTCTCTCTCATATCTGCTACAACCAAATCGTGTAAACAGATCCCGTACTGGGAGATGCTGTACAAGATACTGCATGGTGCGTACATAGCCCCCGATCGATTGTCTCTTATTACCCCACAGACTTCTTGTCACTGTTTGAAATGCCTTCTTGCCAATGCACACCTGTTTCACTGTTTATGGTCCTGCCCGGTTATTACTCTTTTTTGGGACACTATCTGACGGTTTGGGATGCGTGTCCTGAAGCTTCGGGTGCCCTCCTCCCCGGACTGGGCTTTATTCAACATTCTTCCTTGTACTGAAACATATGCCATGCCTAGTGCACAAAAGGTACTTTTGGGTCTGCTTTCAGCCGTAGCAAAGAAGGCCATTCTGGGTCACTGGATATTCCCTACTACCCCTACTTTTGGTATGTTTTATTCCCGCCTCTATGCCATATTCCAACATGACTGGGTGCAGGCGAGTTTGGACAAGGAGTCCAGAGTTCAGAAATTTTTTAACCCCTTAAGGACCGCTGACGTACCCTGTACGTCATGTCCACGGGTCTCTCTTAGACCCGCGGACGTACAGGGTACGTCAGCGGCGCCTAATCCCCCTCCCGCCCGATACTCACCTCCCTCACTGGATCCCTCGGCGATCTGGCAGGGAGGAAGCCTGCCCATGTGATTGACATGGGCAGGCGAGGCGGATGACGTTGCCACGCTGCGTGGTGACGTCATCAGCAGGCGTCCCCATGCAAATCAATGTAGGGGAGGGGGCGGCTCCTTCGGAGCCCTCTATCTCCCCAACCATTGAAGCTAGGGAGATGCTTTTTGCACCGCTGAAAAGGGGAGAGTCAAAATTAACCATTTTGCCGCTGAATCACGTATCGGCGCAAATTGGCGCCAAAAACGCGATTTGAACCTGGAGGGGGGCTGACATCTTGGATGTCAGCCAAGCCTCCAGGTCCCCCCCCACCCACTGACAACCTCACCATATGTGTGAGGATGTCAGTGGGCTAGTTAACCATCTAGCTGCCATGTAGAGATAAGGGGATCCTAAGGATCCCCTTATCTCCCGATCCATGGCAGCTAGATGGTCATATTTGACATCATTTGAAAGGCCTGATCATGGCCTTTCCAATGATAACATGACCAGGTTTGGTTTGATAATAAAAAAATTAAATAAAATTAAAAAAATGGATTTTTTTTAACCCCTTAGTGACCGGGCGGTTTTACACAAATCCGTCCTTTAGTGACCGCTGCTGTTTTTACGTTTCTGCGCTGCTCGTGTTTAGATCAAATTTTCCTCTTAGGCTAGGGTCAGACGAACGCATTTTTCACGTCGTCCGTGAAAAAGTTCGGTCGAACGAACGTACGTATTTTCCCCGGAATACGCGATAGCGGTCATACGATGCGCATTTTCGTCCGTGATTTTGTACGGATCATCAATAAAACACTTTTTGAGTCTGGACGTTATGTTGGCCGGACATTAGCAGCGTCTGACGTCTCCTAATCACACACACACGCCGCTATGCGGCCGCAGCGCACTCTGTACGTCAGTAGTAGCGGTTTGACGTTCTCGAAAAAATGCGTTCGTTGGCCACTTGCGTTGCGCGGACGAACTTTCGTGCGGCCGTTCGTCGTATGTTCCCCGGCATTGGACGTCATTTGCTGCTAGTACGGCCGTGATTTCGTGCGGCTAAACGCACGTTAAAACTGCGTTAGTCTGACCTTAGCCTTACTCGTTTATTCAACCCACACATATTATACACCCTTTTTCCCGCCATTAAATGGACTTTCTAGAAATACCATTATTTCCATCATATCCAATAATTTAATATAAAAAAAATATGAAATATGATGAAAAAAATGGTAAAAACACACTTTTTCGTAATTTAATCCCCTAAAGCTATAGCCACCAATAAAGACCCCGGCTAAATAGTTTCCAAATTTTATCCCGAGAATAGAAATACCCAATTTTTACATGTTTTTACCTTTTAACCCTTTCACTGCTGAGCCAGTTCACCTATGTGCGCTGCGCTCATTCTGACCATTTTGTGCTAATTATTTTTAGATGACAGCCTAGGTCCTATTTAATTAAACTCCCCCCAGACAAAAAAAACTTTAAAAAAAAAAACATTTTTTTATTTTATTTAATTTTTTTATTATTTTTTTTTAATTTAATTTTTTTTTTACATTTTTTTTTAAAACCAAACCTGGTCATGTTTGGTATCATTTGAAAGGCCATAATCAGGCCTTTCAAATGATGGCAAATATGACCATCTAGCTGCCATGGATCGGGAGATAAAGGGATCCTTAGGATCCCCTTAACTGGCCCACTGACATCCTCACACATATGGTGAGGTTGTCGGTGGGGGGGGACCTGGAGGCTTGGCTGACATCCAAGATGTCAGCCCCCCTCCAGGTTTGAATCACGTTTTGGCGCCAATTGGCGCCGCAACGTGATCCGGCGGCGAAATGGTTAATGCCATACACCGCTGGAAAGGGGAGGCTCTCCCCTCTCCAGCGGTGCAAACGGCATCTCCCTAGCTTCAATGGTTGGGGAGATAGAGGGCTCCGAAGGAGCCCCCCCCTCCCCTCCATTGAAACACATGGGGGCACCTTCTGATGACGTCACCACGCAGCGTGGCGACGTCATCAGCCTCGCCTGCCCATGTAAATCACATGGGCAGGCTTCCTCCCTGTCAGATCGCCGTGGGATCCGACGAGGGAGGTGAGTATCGGGCGGGAGGGGGATTTGGCGCCGCTGACGTACCCTGTACGTCATCGGGTCTAAGGGAGACCCGAACACAGGACGTACAGGGTACGTCAGCGGTCGGGAAGGGGTTAAAGTTTTTTTTTTTCTCATCATATTTCATATTTTTTTATAGTAAATTATTGGATATGATGGAAATAATGGTATTTCTAGAAAGTCCATTTAATGGCGGGAAAAAGGGTGTATAATATGTGTGGGTTGAATAAACGAGTAAGAGGAAAATTTGACCTAAACACTAACAGCGCAGAAACGTAAAAACAGCAGCGGTCACTAAAGGACGGATTTGTGTAAAACCACCCGGTCACTAAGGGGTTAATATTTAGCACGATTTAAGGCTAGGGTCAGACGAGCGTGATTTCTACGGACTGTACGTCCGTGCACACGGACGTACGTCAGTACGGAAGACACAGTAGTGGCCACACAGTCCGTTTTTTTCACTGACAAATATTTTGACGGATGTAGGAGGGAAAATAAATTAAAAAGCAAAACCATTTTGTCCGTGAAAAAATGCTGGACGTATAAATGCAGTCCGTCTGACCACGTTCCATCACTCACACACAAAGCTATGCAGACGTTGCGGACGCAGCGCACTTTGTGCGGCCGTTCTAGGGGTTGTACGTTCTTGCCTGCCTTGCGTCCGTGGGCCCCGGCCGTTGTGCGTCCGCAGTTCAGTGCGGACGTACTTCATGTGTCAGGCTCCAATGGACTTTCTTTCATGCTATCACGGACGTACTTTTAGGCGCAATCACGGACGTGAACACTACGCTCGTCTGACCCCAGCCTAAAGGTCTGTTTGCCAGACCCTGTTCTCATTAAACTTTATTCTGATTTCGGGCTTACTACCTGGTTCTTAACTCGCTCACTGTTGAATCTGCCTTTGCTAACCCCGTCTCGTACTACTGTTTTACAAGATTTGTTGTGTAACGCATACTTCATAAGATTTTGTCATGTTGCCATTTATGTTTGTGGTGGCAGCTGTCCTGGCTGCTACCATTCTCTGTCAATTGTAATTTTGCCCTGATGCCTGAATCTATCTAAATAAAATATTTTAAAAAAAAATAGTGTTCTTTTTTTTCTGTAACAGGCCTTTTTCTTATTATTCATAGGTCCTTATATGTTAATTCCAGACTTTTTCGTCCACTAGTTCTTTTGCAAACAGCATTTAAATGTTGGCACTTTCAATAGTTTTTTTTTTACCCGTCCTGTGGCTTGTCGGTTTTTTTCTGCAGCTGGCCGGCGCTGTGCTCGGCTGCTCGTCGGCTGTGTTTGGCGGTTGTCTGGCATGTTTTCTCCAGTTTGGTGGGGCCGTGCGGTGGGTTTGTCGCGGCTGTCCGGTGGGTTGTGGTGATGGCCGTCGGGTTTGCGGCAGCGTTCAGTGGCTGATTCCCTGCATTTTGGGGACCCTGCAGTGAATGCTGAATTCACCGAAGTGCGGCGAATCAGACAGCACAGAAATGTCAGTCACATTGTGGTGCTCTCTGAATGTATGTTTCAGAAAAGCAAAAGTTAAAATGTAAACCATATGTGGTTAAGTTTACCAATCTCCGACGTGGCAAATGTATTCATGCCATTTTAACTCTGACGTGATCTGTTTCATGATTGGTTGTTATACCACACCCTTTTTTGTTCTATATTAGAGACTGCTAAACAGACTTATGCTGAGAGCAATTCTACTTTATATCTTGAGTGGTTGTCCTTTCTTGCTCTCCCGTTGACCAATGTAAGTGCTGCGATTTAAGTCTTTATATATTAAACGGGTCGACAACAGAAACAGAGATTTAACTTGCTTGTTTGGTAAATATGAATATTGATTTTGATAATATTTAATTTAACACTCAAGTTAAGAGATGGCAGCTGACTGAGATATAACAGGGAGCTTAAAATGCTTCTAATATACCCCCTGGTGATGTCCTTTGAATAAATCCGACACAATACAATGATGTGAGTTAGTGATCAACCAATAGACTCCATTCTATGGACAAAGCCACAGAGTGAGGAGCAAGTGATGGAAATATACTGGGGGGGCAGTTTACAACACAAACAGGGTTATTCAGAGAGAGGTGAAACCAGGAGAATGACTGGAGAAGTAAAGATTCTAGGTCAAAATAGCCAAACCAGAAAAATTCTCCCAATTTTCTCACTTTCCAAATCGGCTATTTTGACATAGAATTTTCACTGCTCCAGTCATTCTCCTGGTTTTCACCTCTCTCTGAATAACACTGAAAGTATCACACAATGGCTGCACCCAGTGACACATATAGAGTAAAATATTTTCTTAACTAAACATACAAGAGAAAAACAAAACACATGTAAGATATCAGCAACATCAAATAAACACAATAAGGACATTTAATTTGGTAATAGTGGCCCTTTGACGACTCTGGTGTGAAAGTATTTTTCTCCTAGTGTTTGCAGCACTGTTTCTGTATGTAATGAGCGACTTTCAACTCTAGGTGGTGCTGTTTGCATGAACATCACTGATTACAAAAAAAGTAAAGTTATTGCCTTTCAACACCAGGTGGTGCTGTGCTCCTAAATATATTTCTCCCAAGTAAAATACAGCAATTCATAGATAATTCATAGATAATTCTGTGTAATGGCAGTAGAAAGGGTTGATAGTTACATCATGGTAAAACCAGGGGTCAAGTCCTGGGAAAAAAAGTGAGGGAACTCACCCACGAATTCCACAACCCCCATTACCTGAAGAAAATATATATATATATATATATATCACGAGTATAGCAGTGCGTGCCAGTGATACCATTTTTATTGGGTTAACTTTACATTTAAAAGACAAGCTTTCAAGAGTGTAAACTGGAAACTATACTGATCAGTGAAAGGTATCACTACGTACAGGTATACTCGTGATTGTGGCAACTGGACTAACGCATTTTATATATATTATATATATATATATATATATATATATATATATATCCAGGCACAGACCCCCAGAATAATATACACAACACTGTGCCCCCAGAATAACATACACAGCACTGAGCCCCCAGAATAACATACACAGCACTGAGCCCCCAGAATAATATACACAGCGCTGAGCCCCCAGAATAATATACACAGCGCTGAGCCCCCAGAATAATATACACAGCGCTGAACCCCCAGAATAATATACACAACACTGAACCCCCAGAATAACATACACAGCACTGAGTCTCCAGGATAATATACACAGCGCTGAGCCCCCAGAATAATATACACAGCACTGAACCCCAAGAATAATATACACAGCACTGGTTATATGGATATATTTTCCCCAGTTCACATGGATATAATTGCCCCCAGTTCACTTGGATATAATTGCCCCAGCTCATATGGGTATATATTGCCACAGCTCTCATGGATAATGCCCCCAGCTCTCATGGATAATGCCCCCAGGTCTCATGGATAATGCCCCCAGGTCTCATGGATATGCCCCCAGGTCTCATGGATAATGCCCCCGGCTCTCATGGATAATGCCCCCAGCTCTGATGGATAGTGCCCCCAGCTCTGATGGATATGCCCCAGGTCTCATGGATACTGCCCCCAGGTCTCATGGATATTGCCCCCAGGTCTCATGGATATGCCCCAGGTCTCATGGATAATGCCCCCAGGTCTCATGGATATTGCCCCCAGGTCTCATGGATATTGCCCCCAGGTCTCATGGATATGCCCCAGGTCTCATGGATATGCCCCAGCTCTCATGGATAATGCCCCCAGCTCTCATGGATATGCCCCAGGTCTCATGGATACTGCCCCCAGGTCTCATGGATATTGCCCCCAGGTCTCATGGATACTGCCCCCAGGTCTCATGGATATTGCCCCCAGGTCTCATGGATATGCCCCAGGTCTCATGGATATTGCCCCCAGGTCTCATGGATACTGCCCCCAGGTCTCATGGATATGCCCCAGGTCTCATGGATATTGCCCCCAGGTCTCATGGATATGCCCCAGGTCTCATGGATATTGCCCCCAGGTCTCATGGATACTGCCCCCAGGTCTCATGGATATTGCCCCCAGGTCTCATGGATATGCCCCAGGTCTCATGGATATGCCCCAGGTCTCATGGATACTGCCCCCAGGTCTCATGGATAATGCCCCAAGGTCTCATGGATATTACCCCCAGGTCTCATGGATACTGCCCCAGGTCTCATGGATACTGCCCCCAGGTCTCATGGATATGCCCCAGGTCTCATGGATACTGCCCCTAGGTCTCATGGATAATGCCCCCAGGTCTCATGGATATTACCCCCAGGTCTCATGGATACTGCCCCAGGTCTCATGGATACTGCCCCCAGGTCTCATGGATATTGCCCCCAGGTCTCATGGATACTGCCCCAGGTCTCATGGATAATGCCCCCAGGTCTCATGGATATTGCCCCCAGGTCTCATGGATACTGCCCCCAGGTCTCATGGATACTGCCCCCAGCCCAGCTCACCTCTGCTGCTCCTCTGATGCTCCTGCCGCACATTGCCGGCGGCCGCGTGCTTCCTGCTTCAGCGGCCGCTGACAGGAAGTGCAGCCGCTCGCCTGGGATCTATGAAACAGCCAGGCGAGCGGCTCCACTTCCGGTCACCGGCCGTTCTAATAGGAAGCACACGGCCGCCGGCAATGTGCGGCGGCCGCCTGCTAAAGCGTTCGGGCTCGGACCACAGCGGGAACGCTGCGTTCCCGCAGCGTTCCCGCTGTGGGAGAAGTGCGGGAACGCCGTTCCTGCTCGACTCGAGCCCTGGGTAAAACTAAAATATTTTATTTACATTTATCTATTCTTTATTATGTTTTGTAAATACTAATGTTGACAGTCCACATCCTTGAGTTTACATGAAATGCACTTGGTAAGTGTCCCAGGAAGGCAGATTAGAAAATATAAATAGGACTAGGGCTGAAACAACTAATCGATGATTAAAATAGTTGTCAACTATTTCCATTATCGATTAATCGGTGTCGATTAATCGTCCTGTGTACAGCACACACTGTTTAGAGTCAGACTGAGTTAAACGTAAATAACCTCAGCTTTGGAGCTGATTGAAGAAGACGCGCCGCTGCTTTACTAGGTATGATTTAGTGCTAGGACGGCTGCTTCAAAAACTGAACAGCCCCACATTTGCTTCTGGGGTGGCTAGGCGTCTCAAAAATAGTACTAATGGTGAAAGGTGCATTTTACAGACTCGTTGAGTAATTGGCATTCAGGGCCTTTCTGCATTGCCTTCATTAGGGATTTACGTTAGCTCCAAATGTGCAAAGGTGAGACCTGGGCCTGAAATCAGTCTTGCCAAACCCAGGACAGGACACACACCAAAAAGACAAATCTCATTTCACAAACTGACGTATCACAAATGACCACACTTACATTCACAAACCCTGACAAGCTCCTGCATTCATACACACTGATAGTACCCACAATTCACATACATACTATATTACATACAGGATGATTAGTATAGACCCAATCCCAGTGTCTGTGTTATAGATCTTAAACGAATGAATAGAAATTAATGAGAGTTTCAGGAGACGTAACTCCTCTTATGTTCAGCACATCCCATCACAGCACAAGCTGAAAGTGGTTGTTGTTTTCTATTAGCAACAACATGCAGTGCTGCAACGACATGTGCCTAATGTTATACGTCAGGGTAGGGTTGTCAAACTCCGGCCTCCAGATTTTTGAGGTCCTACAATTCTCAGAATTCTTTGAATCTAATAGCTGGCCAGGGAATCATGGGAGGTACAGTTCAGGAACATCTCATGGCTTCAGAATTGGGCAGCTTTCAATCATGTGGGTCTTGTACATCGGTTCCTTTAGATAGCCCCAGAAAAATAAGTCTGGACTGGTAAGATTGGGAGACTGGTGTGGCCTTGGATCGTTAGAATTGACACTGTTCTTAAAAGAACACTGGATTGTCGCCGTTAGAGATGTGCAATTCGTTTCGTTCCGCATTGAAATTTGGACAAAATTCACCATTTTCGTGGTTCAGGAGCATCTCCGAAAACAAAATATTGACCACCTGAAATTTTGGATCAATTCGATGATTCGGATTATTTCGGCGATCCAGCTCATTTGGGCGATTCGGCTCATTCCAGGTATTTCGGTTCAGTAGGTTTTTCGCTTTTTCCTGAGTTATTTAATTTTTTTTGCTTATTTAAGAATGGGAGGTAGATTACTACCAATAGAATGTAAGTTTCTTTTCTTAATTCTTTTTAGGATTTTTTAGGCATCTTTTGGGTGAAATTTTAGGTTTTCCTAACCTTCTTTAAAGAAACAAGGCTTTTTAACCCATAGGTTTCAATGCAGCATATGAATCCGCACACTGCGGGGAAGCGCCTCTCTGCGGTATAATTAATGCAGCATATGAATCCACACACTGCTGGGAAGCACCTCTCTGCGGTATAATTAATGAAGCATATGAATCCACACGCTGCTGGGAAGCACCTCTCTGCGGTATAATTAATGAAGCATATGAATCCACACGCTGCTGGGAAGCGCCTCTCTGCGGTATAATTAATGCAGCATATGAATCCACACACTGCTGGGAAGCGCCTCTCTGCGGTATAATTAATGCAGCATATGAATCCACACACTGCCGGGAAGCGCCACTCTGCAGTATAATTGATGCAGTATATGAATCCACACGCTGCTGGGAAGCACCTCTCTGCAGTATAATTAATGCAGCATATGAATCCACACACTGCTGGGAAGCGCCTCTCTGCGGTATAATTAATGCAGCATATGAATCCACACACTGCTGGGAAGCGCCTCTCTGCGGTATAATTAATGCAGCATATGAATCCACACACTGCTGGGCAGCGCCTCTCTGCAGTATAATTAATGCAGCATATGAATCCACACACTGCTGGGAAGCGCCTCTCTGCGTATAATTAATGCAGCATATGAATCCACACACTGCTGGGAAGCGCCTCTCTGCGGTATAATTAATGCAGCATATGAATCCACACACTGCTGGGAAGCGCCTCTCTGCGGTATAATTAATGCAGCATATGAATCCACACACTGCTGGGAAGCGCCTCTCTGCGGTATAATTAATGCAGCATATGAATCCACACACTGCTGGGAAGCGCCTCTCTGCGGTATAATTAATGCAGCATATGAATCCACACACTGCTGGGAAGCGCCTCTCTGCAGTATAATTAATGCAGCATATGAATCCACACACTGCTGGGAAGCGCCTCTCTGCAGTATACTTAATGCAGCATATGAATCCACACACTGCTGGGAAGCGCCTCTCTGCGGTAGGTCCAGAAGGATATAGACCTCTTAGAGAGAGTTCAGAGAAGGGCTACTAAAATGGTGTACGGCTTGAAGGAGAAAAGTTACCAGGAAAGGCTTAATGATCTTAACATCTACAGCTTGGAAAAAAGACGAGACAGAGGAGATATGATAGAAACATTTAAATACGTAAAGGGAATCCACAAGGTAGAGGAAGGGAGTATATTTAAAAGGAAACAAAATAGCAAAACAAGAGGACATAGTCTTAGATTAGAGGGGCAAAGGTTTAAAAGTAACATCAGGAAGCATTATTTTACTGAGAGGGTGGTGGATACATGGAACAGTCTTCCAGTAGAAGTGGTAGAGGCCAAAACAGTAATTGAATTTAAGCAAGCATGGGATAGGCATAAGGCTATCCTAAACAAAAGATAAATCCAGATAAAGTATCCATGTAATTGGGCAGACTAGATGGGCCGAAAGGTTCTTATCTGCCGACATTTTTCTATGTTTCTATGTTTCTATGTAATTAATGCAGTATATGAATCCACACACTGCTGGGAAGCGCCTCTCTGCGGTATAATTAATGCAGCATATGAATCCACACACTGCTGGGAAGCGCCTCTCTGCGGTATAATTAATGCAGCATATGAATCCACACACTGCTGGGAAGCGCCTCTCTGCGGTATAATTAATGCAGCATATGAATCCACACACTGCTGGGAAGCGCCTCTCTGCAGTATAATTAATGAAGCATATGAATCCACACACTGCTGGGAAGCGCCTCTCTGCGGTATAATTAATGAAGCATATGAATCCACACACTGCTGGGAAGCGCCTCTCTGCGGTATAATTAATGCAGCATATGAATCCACACACTGCTGGGAATTGTCTTTTAATATGAATAAATATTTTTAAACGATTACTGACTGCCTTATCCTGCCAAGAGGGTTTTGGGGATTCCTTATAAATTCACTAGGTGTACTTCACAGAGCCATTTGAGGCTCGGGAGCATGTGAGTTCTGTACTTTAGCTATTGCACTAGGGGTATCCCCGATACATTTGCTTTACTGCAGAGGTATCCTGTTGATCATCCGCTGGATCCCTAAAGGGGTTAAATGGGCATCTGAAGACTCTAAAAAGACCCATAAAGCCATCTATCCTAGAGCCAGGTGTTGGGCTCATATAAATGTGAGTTAAATACCTGTGTTTATTCTATCCAATTGGTGCCATATACTGCGCAATTTTGGTCTTTTTTTTCCCCTTTTTTCTGTAGTTCCTCGGTATACCTTTTTCAAAGGAAAGAAATCCTTGAAGATTAAGAATATCCCATTTATGGACATGCAGTGAACACATTCTCGCTTTCCAGTGGCCTTTGTTCGTCGGCGCTACGTTGTTGTTCTGTATAAGAGGAGGTACATTTTCCGAAACTCTAATTTCCAGTCATTCTTCTACCATCTATAATGTTTACTTTGGGTTCAGGTCTGTATGAATTGCCCAGTGTAAGTCCTCTCCTACATTCACAAACCCTAGTATTACACACAAATATACTCCTACAGTCACACACACATTTTCAAACCACGCACACACACGCACACTCTTGCGGTATAACACTGCTTTCGCACTCAAGCATGCATTCCTATTAACAATAGAGAATCAAACCCTGGCATTTATGGGGATTTTTGCAAATGCACTGACATTCACCCTGGCATCTGATAGACAATAAACACCTGCTGCACTCAGACATGGATTTACACGCATTGCATCACATCAGGAATCCTGATCACAGTGTGGGTGTGAGTGGGAGAAACCATAAACCATCTCGCGCCAGTAACATTGGCAGGATTAGGAGTTTATGAAATCTGCCACCCAAGTTAAGAAGCTAGATGCCTTCCAAATGGAAACTAGAGATAAGAAATAATATAAATCACCGCGAAAAACATCGAATGCGTGACGTAATCACAGCAAAAGGAGGTCCAATAAAATATCAGAGTGTGCGACTTTTTTTTCGCCAGACTGTGTACACAGACCTGAATATACAATTCAATGAGAAGATACAACTAGTAGTAAAATAAGGGGCGGACTTGGAAATACAAGATCAGTATAAGAAGACACAATAAATGGGACAAAAAAATACTGACCAATGGGACTGCAATCTGATATAAAGATACCAGGAGCGGAAGGAGACACTGATACAATCGAGGGAGGATTGAAGAAATCCCAAGTAGAAAACACAGGACACACAGACAAACCCCATTGCGGAGGAATCTTTATAATGAACGAATACGACATGCTAGATTTACAGTCTAATATAAGGAATAGTGCACTACAGCCGCCCGCCAGCACAAAACAAGTAAATGGAGAGGATGTCACTGACCTGCAGAGCTTGTAATCTAAACACAAGGGGAAATGATACATTTGACACACAGGGATCGTAGAAGGAAATAAAGTACACAGGAATTGAGACATTTGTCCCACATTACATTTACTGCAGACAGAGACAAAATCGTTCGTTCATTCCGTACTTTAGTGCTGTTTACAAACAAAGACAAGTACTTTTTTCCTTATCCTCTGAATGGGCTTGGACCTCTGTCTCCTCTGTGTGTACGCAATGTTTTACGTCTGCTTTATCTCAGGGTTTTCACTCAATCTGACTGTGTGGAGAACTGAGGACACACTAACCATTCTGGAAAATATACAGTTGTGTTCAAAATTATTCAACCCCCAATGCTGTAAAGGGTTTTAGGGAATTTAGTGTACATTTGTAATTGTATTCAGAATGAAATCATACAAGGACTTTTTAAAGAACCATATGCAACTAAAATGACATCAATTGGTTTTGTAATACAGTAGTAAATGTTTCTTTTGTGAATTCTTCATTGACACAATTATTCAACCCCTTAAAGACTACCACTCTGAAGAACAGAGGTTCATTCAAGTGTTTTCAATCAGGTATTGAAAACACCTGTGGATGTCACGGAGCAGCAATAAAGCATAATAAGCACCAATTAGGCAGCTTTAAAATGACTGTGATACTCAGCTCCTTCTAGACATTTACTGGTGTGGTTACAAACATGGTGAAGTCAAGAGAATGGTCCAGGAAGACAAGAGAAGAGGTGATTACTCTGCACAGGAAGGGCAATGGCTATAGAAGATTTGCAAAGATGTTAAACATACCAAGAGAGACCATAGGAAGCATCATTCGCAAATTCAAGGCAAAGGGCACTGTTGAAACGCTACCTGGTCATGGCAGAAAGAAGATGCTGACTTGGACTGCTGTGCGCTACCTGAAGCGTAGAGTGGAGAAAAGTCCCCGTGTGACTGCTGAGGAACTGAGAAAAGATTTGTCAGATGTGGGTACTGAAGTTTCAGCTCAGACAATACGGCGCACACTGCGTAATGAAGGCCTCCATGCCAGAACTCCCAGACGCACCCCCTTGCTGTCTCCAAAGAATAAGAAGAGTCGACTGCAGTATGCCAAAAGTCATGTGGACAAACCACAGAAGTTTTGGGATAGTGTTCTGTGGACTGATGAAACAAAATTAACTGTTTGGGCCCATGGATCAACGCTATGTTTGGAGGAGGAAGAACAAGGCCTATGAAGAAAAGAACACCTTGCCTACTGTGAAGCATGGCGGGGGGTCAATCATGCTTTGGGGCTGTTTTGCTTCTGCAGGTACAGGGAAGCTTCAGCGTGTGCAAGGTACCATGAATTCTCTTCAGTACCAGGAGATATTGGATGACAATGTGATGCAGTCCGCGTCACAAACCTGAGGCTTGGGAGACGTTGGACCTTTCAACAGGACAATGATCCCAAGCATACCTCCAAGTCCACTAGAGCATGGTTGCAGATTAAAGGCTGGAACATTTTGGAGTGGCCATCGCAGTCACCTGACTTAAATCCGATTGAGAACCTCTGGTGGGACTTAAAGAAAACAGTTGCAGTGCGCAAGCCTAAGAATGTGACTGAACTGGAGGCTTTTGCCCATGACGAATGGGCGAAGATACCCGATAGATCGCTGCAAGACACTTGTGTCAAGCTATGCTTCACGTTTAAAAGCTGTTATAACTGTAAAAGGATGTTGTACTAAGTACTAAGATTGAATGTCACTTGGGGGTTGAATAAAACTGATAATGATGTGAGCACAGAAAAGACATTTGTGGTTATTTCATTATAAATGTTATGTTATATTGTCTGACCTACACGTGCCTCTTTGATTTAATTGTAAGCAAGATGACTGAATGATCAAAATCAATGTCAAACTGGCCAAACACTCAATTTCAGTGGGGGTTGAATAATTTTGAACACAACTGTAGCTGTGATGGAATTTTTTTATTTATTTTCATGATGTTTATAGGCCTAAAATGTGAATTCTCCGCAATTCCTACCTTACGGAATACTTCTGCTGGACTAGTTTGTAATAGGTAAGGCTAGGGTCAAACAAACGCATTTTTTGCATCGACCTTCAAAAAGTGCGTCCGAACGCATTGACGTATTTTTGTACGGTGGACGCGAAAGCGGTCAAACGATGCACATTTTCGTGCGTGTTTTTTTACAGATCGTCAATAAAAGACTTTTTGCGTCTGGACGTTATGTAGGCCGGACATTAGCAGTGTCTGACGTCTCCTAATCACGCAAACACGCCGCTATGCGGAGGCAGCGCACTCTGTACATCAGTACTAGCGGTTCGATGTTCTTGAAAAAATGCGTTCGTTTGCCACTTGCGTTGCGCGGCCGAACTTCGTATATTGCCCGTCATTTGCTGCTACTACGGCCGTGATAAAGTGCGGCTCAACGCACATTCAAAATGCATTAGCCTGACCCCAGCCTAAGAGGTATCTAGTTCATAAACATTCTTTTTCGTTGGCTTTAAAGGGACACTGTACACATCCTGAACAATTTATCTATTTAAAGTGGACAACAGTGCCCGTCCCTCCCACCTGGTTTGGCAGAAAACATGGTGTGAAGTGGAGGAGTTTCCTGTGCCCACAAAACGTCGCCAGGCAGCCGGGATTATGAATTTCCTGGCTGCCAGTCACCAAATCGGTCAGTGGTGATGTCAGCACATTCGGTGTTGACATCACTCTCTCTGAGACCACCCGAGATAGCAAGTGTCCTGCGAGAGGCAGTTGATGGATCGGTTCTGCGCATGACCATGCAGCTTCTATCCATCGTTCTGCGCAGGCGCTACGGAACTTGTGTACAGAAAGTATGTATGTTCTGAGCGATGCACAACTTGTGTATCCTACGCAACGCAATTGCTGGATATCGGAAGCCTTAAGCTGGAGGGAAGGAGCAGCATGCGCCGATGGAGACAAGGTGAGTATTTGCAGGTAAAATAGAAAAAATAAAGGTAAAAAAAAATATTGGGCAGAGGCTGTCAACAGCCGTTGCCCAATTATTTAACCCCTTCACTGCTGAAGACGGGTGGAGAACGTCCTCATGGTCTCCCGCTGTATGTGGAGGACGTTCCCCACACGTCTTCGGTTAGGAAGAAGCTCTGTAATATACTCACCTCTCTCCTCCGGGGTCCTGCAGCGTTCTGACGTCCCTGAAGTCAGGCACTGCATTTTAGACCCCTCCCAGCATAATAACGTCGGATGCGATGATGTCATTTCAGGCAAAGCCGGGAGATTGCCTGAAGGGAGGGTTGGTCCTTTTGGATCCCTCTCCCTCCCGATCAGGAGGAGTAAGGGTAAAGCCAGGACCGCTGAATAGGAAAGAGTCTCCCCTTTCAAGCAATGTCTGACATTAACCCCTGAGGTGCAGGTACGCGATCTGGCACTATTCGGCGACAGATCATGGCCTGGTTCCGGTGGGGGCCACCATCTTGGATGGCAGCACCACCTCCAGGTCCCCCCTCGTCATCTGATGTCATCGCGCATGGCACAATGACGACAATTAGCTGGGGAACCCCTAGCTTCCTTTGAACCCTCATATCTCCCGATCGTTGGCAGCTAGATGGGGCATGTTTGGTATCGTTGGAAACGCCAGAATATGGACTTTCCAAGGATACCAAACATGATCATGTGCAAAATAATAAAAAATTATAAAAATAAAAAAATGCGTGTTTTTTTTTAATTAATGCAGAAACATTGTTCCCATTCCAATTATAATGTGAACAATGATGTGGCACTAACGATTTTTTGGGGGGTTTAACTAAAACTCACGTAATTTCCCTCCCCAAAAACAGTAAGAGTTCCCATTTGTAATTTTTTTTACACACGCACCCCATAGAATCTATAACCGCAAAGGCTCAGATGATAAAATGTGGGGAAAAAAATCAATTCACACGCTGTAGATGTTTTATTGCATTTTTTGTTACAATTTTCAGGCAGGGCATGACATATACATATAATAATGATATATGACTCAGAAAAATTATATATATATCCTTTTTTTTCGGCAGACTCATAATATAAGTAATTCCCTTATAATTCAAGATCTGATCAAACTTGTGCAGACAGTGTTGTGTGTGGATGTCTGTGTGGATAAACAGATGCATTGACATAAAGTTGCACGCTGTGATCAGGAAGCTTTGTGGTTGCTTGCATATGGTTTCTCTCCGTGAGTTTCTCCGTGACTTACAAGCCAGTTCCCATGACCAATAAAGTAACTCTGGGGTTTTTGTATGTTCCCATAAATAGCAGTGTCCCATGGTATTTAGGGGCCAGGCTCTGCTTTGCAAGATTTACTGGTATGCCAACGTCTGGAATGTTATGGAAATGCATTGCACAATGTAGTGTTTATTGTTACTTGCTGTTTTCTGTATTTTGTTGTGCCAATGCATTTCATTCTGTATGTTCAAGGCCAGCGCTGCCACAGTTTTTGTATGTGCGCTTGTTTACAGTCTGTATGGATTGAATAAATGTTACCCACTTTCAATCAAAAATAAACACAGGAGGGGGACTGGCCATCCACCAAAAAACAAAAATAACAATGCTTTTATCCGGTAAATACCAACAACGTACTTACTCTTTAACCGCGGTCTCAGACGGCTATATACAGATAAGGAAGAATAGGCTGACTCATTAGATGCTGCCGGGTTGACTAGTACGACCCTATTATTATGCGACACAGCGTTGCACAAATACAAACAATTGCAAAATAGTGGATCTGATAGTATCTAGCCCGTAAGCCTATACTTCCATATCTCCATTTTCAATCAGATTTGGGGGTTTGGGTTCGGCCGGACCTCTAGCTCTATTTTATAAAGAGTATCGTCTGCGAGCCACAAGTGCCTTTTCTTTATTTAGAAAGTATTTTACCAGGAAGGATACATTGAGATTTCTCTCGTTTTCAAGTATATCCTGGGTTCAAGAACATTGTATGGTTACAGTCGTTACAGAAATACAACGTAATAAATGCAAGATATTAAACCCCCCCACAAATATACCGATTAACAGAAAATAAATATGTAGGAAATATAGTCACTATGTTACATGTTTACAGGAGCATTCTGTATATAGTCACTATGTTACAGGTTTACAGGTGCATTCTGTATATAGTCACTATGTTACATGTTTACAGGAGCATTCTGTATATAGTCACTATGTTACATGCTTACAGGTGCATTCTGTATATAGTCACTATGTTACAGGTTTACAGGTGCATTCTGTATATAGTCACTATGTTACATGTTTACAGGAGCATTCTGTATATAGTCACTATGTTACATGTTTACAGGTGCATTCTGTATATAGTCACTGTTACATGTTTACAGGAGCATTCTGTATATAGTCACTATGTTACAGGTTTACAGGTGCAGTCTGTAATATAGTCACTATGTTACTTGTTTACAGGTGCATTCTGTATATAGTCACTATGTTACATGTTTACAGGATGCATTCTGTATATAGTCACTATGTTACTTGTTTACAGGTGCATTCTGTATATAGTCACTATGTTACAGGTTTACAGGTGCATTCTGTATATAGTCACTATGTTACATGTTTACAGGTGCATTCTGTATATAGTCCCTATGTTACATATAGTCCCTATGTTACATGTTTACAGGTACATTCTGTATATAGTCACTGTGTTACAGGTGCATTCTGTATATAGTCACTATGTTACATGTTTACAGGCGCATTCTGTATATAGTCACTTTGTTACATGTTTACAGGTGCATTCTGTATATAGTCACTATGTTACATGTTTACAGGCGCATTCTGTATATAGTCACTTTGTTACATGTTTACAGGTGCATTCTGTATATAGTCACTATGTTACATGTTTACAGGTGCATTCTGTATGTAGTCACTATGTTACATGTTTACAGGTGCATTCTGTATCGAGGTATGTTAACTTTAGACTGGGGGAAGATTTGATGGCGTCTGGGAGGTTATTCCATAATTGCGGTGCTCTGTAGGAAAATGAGGATCAAGCCACTTTCTTTTTGTATTGCAAGTAAGGTGCTGGTCCTGGATCGGAGGTTATAGGATGAGGGAACTGCTGGAGGAAGCAGCCTATTCAGGTAGGGTGGCAGCTTCCCAGAAAAGCTCCTAAACACCAGGTTGGAAAGTTGAAGGGTGCGTCTGGATTCCAGCGACGACCAGTTTAGCTCTTTTAACATGTCACAATTAGGGATGAGCCGAACACCTCGAGTTCGGTTCGCATTTGAACTCGAACTTTTCAAAAGTTCGAACTCGAACAGGAACACAAACTCAATACAAGTCAATGGGGCTGAAAATTTGATTTTTAGAGTGCCGTCCAAGAGGGCATATATGCTAGATATTTGCCATAAAAGGTGTATGGGGGTCCGGGTAGTGCCCTGGGAGATAGGAAACAAGGACAGAAAGTAAAAAAAAAAACGTTTTTAAAGGGACAGTGAGTTTTCCATGAAATAAGGGTTAAAAATAAAAACGAAAAATTCCTTCAAATATCGTGCCTAGGAGGTCCCCATAACCTGCCCGTGAAGTGGCGGATTTCTAGGATGTATAGAAACATTTAAAAACAATGTCCGGGTCCGGGTAGTGCCCTGGGGGACAGGAAACAGGGACAAAAAGTTTAAAAAAAAGAAGCTTTTAACCCCTTCACTGCTGATGACATATGGGACACGTCCTCAGTTACTCCCGCTGTATGCTGAGGAGGACGTGTCCCACACATCATTAGCTCTGTGGGACCCCCGGCGGAGACACTCGCCTCTCTGTCCGGGGTCCCATGGCGTTCTGACTTCAGCGTCCTCAGACGCTGAAGTCAAGCTCCTCCCGACGTAAATGACGTCATCGCGCCATGCGGCCTAGCTCCGGTGGGGGCCGCCAACTTGGATGGCGGCTCCACCCCCGGGTCCCCCCTCACTGCCTGACGTCCTTACGCATAGCGTGATGACGTCAGATAGCCGGGGAACCCCTAGCTGCCCAGAATCCCCTGGTGGAGGTAGGGGGTTCATTTGAACCCCGATATCTCCAGAACCGTGGCAGCTAGGGGGTCATGGAGGGTGTCAATCGAAAGACCTGAGCATGACCAGATATAAAGTAAACAAAAAATAATAATAACACAAAAAATACATGTTTTTTTTTTATTAATGCAGCACTAATGATTTTTTTCTATGGTGCGCGTTTGCTAAAAATCACATAATTCCCCCCAAAAAATTTAATAAGTCCCCATTTCTAATTTTTGTACAAGTGCACCCCATAGAAAATATAACCGCAAATGTTCATGTGATAAAATGTGAAAAAAACACTTTACACGCTGCAAATGATTAAAAATTCAGGTTTTATTGCATTTTTTGCTATAATATACAGGCAGAACATGACGTATACATATAAAAATTATATATTATGAATCTGCCGAGTCTGCCAGAAAGAACGATATATAATATGTCTGGGTCGTATAATAAAATGTGGCTTCAAATCGCGTTTAAACATGATGAGTGAAAGCGGTAAATATTAGCTCAGCACACATCGGTGAAATGCCTCAGCAGTGAAAGGGTTAAAGGAACAGTGAGTTTTCCATACAATAAGGGTTAAAAATAAAAACGAAAAATTCCTTCAAATATCGTGCCTAGGAGGTCCCCATAACCTGCCCGTGAAGTGGCGGATTTGTAGGATGTATGGAAACATCACCGTCACAGACCCACACACGACACCTAGCACTTCCAGTCTGCATACAATGTATCAAATTCATGAGACCGGACTAATTAGAAGCACATGTTATTTCCAAACACTAATTAAACACCTGTTGTTTACGCCGTTTGAGAGCACAGGTCATTTAGAGGTGAGAATCTTTGCACCTAGACATTAGTTTTTAATTCAATATCTAATAAACCGTTGCTTATAATATTCTGCAGTAAAGAGTCTCTTTATTTCTAGATTTTTTAAGCATTTTTTATACTTTTTCAAATTATGTTTTTTTTCGAACCGAACACGCCAAAAAGTTCGACGTACGCGAACTTTCGAACTGCCAATGTTCGAATCGAACTCCGAACTGATCGAACCAAACAGCTCATCCCTAGTCACAATGGTGGGTCGTGTATTTACATTGTAGCGCAAAGCGGCAGAATTAGTTATACAATGTAGTAAGTTTATGAAGGTGTGTTTGCGGGGCAGCTGCATACACTACATCTCTGCATTCGATGACTGGCAAAAGTATTTGTTGCACAATCTGCTTTCTTACCGTGGGGTCACGGCAGCGATTGGAGATGGCACCGGCAAAATGATCGATATTTGTTGGTAAGGCTAGGGTCAGACGAACGCATTTTTCACGTTGTCCGTGAAAAAGTGCGGTCGAACGAACGTACGTATTTTTTCCCGGAATACGCGATAGCGGTCATACGATGCGCCTTTTTGTCCGTGATTTTGTACGGATCATCAATAAAACACTTTTTGCATCTGGACGTTATGTTAGCCGGACATTAGCAGCGTCTGACGTCTCCTAATCACACACACACGCCGCTATGCGGCCGCAGCGCACTCTGTACGTCAGTAGTAGCGGTTTGACGTTCTCGAAAAAATGCGTTCGTTGGCCACTTGCGTTGCGCGGACGAACTTTCGTGCGGCCGTTCGTCGTATGTTCCCCGGCATTGGACGTCATTTGCTGCTAGTACGGCCGTGATTTCGTGCGGCTAAACGCACGTTAAAACTGCGCTAGTCTGACCCTAGCCTTAGAAGGAGCGGGTAGAGGGATCAATTCCTACCCTAGACGGAGAAACAGGCAGCGGAGATGATACCTGCCTGGTTGGAAGGAGTGGGCACAATTAAATAAACACGAAAACAGGACACAGTCAATGTAATAAATGAGTGACAATAGCTATGGTGGTCAGGGGTATAATTGTGTTCTCTCATATCACAATATATACACAAACCTAACAACTGGAAGGAGTGGTCAGTAATATAATTTCCTGTATGGAAGACGATTGTGAGCAGCGGGGCCTCAGAAGAAGGGTCACATAGCATAACGGGAAAGCAAGGTCAGGCATCAATCACCCCTGTTCTTGTTATATTTGGTGGCCGCGGTGGGGTATTCCTTTCAGGCGCGATTGATCACTGAGACCAGCTCAATGGGGGGAGCTACAGCTGTTGGCTTGACAATGGTCTCAACAACAAAGCTTTACAGTCTGTGGAACAGGTCTACTGGCGATGGATCTTGCGTGAAAAGTGTTAATGTGTCCGCTGGGCCTTCAGAAGACGGGGCAGACTGCACAGTGGGACAGGTCTGTATGCCAAGTCAGGCACCAGTCACTCCTGTCCTTGTTGCAGCTGCCATCATGCATAGGGTACATTCTACTTTGTTCTATATACTATTTTACCAATTAGCGATCCTATTAAAATGTAAATTTACATAAGAAGTACATTACAAAAATCACTCAGCTATTTGTCTGGCCTGCTGGTTTTGGACTTGAAGGATGTGTCATTCTTCATCTAAACG